>JALIZH010018217.1:0-18573 GCA_030522465.1 Rhipicephalus appendiculatus | reverse complement strand
CCTTATACCTCCCCTGTATTGTGAGGCTTCTTTAAGACCCATTTTCTCTTACACTACTTTAAGGTAAAGCATTCGGGTTTGTTTCATTTTATTCGTTGGCGTGTCTTGCAAGAGAACTAGAATTATAATTGTATTTCAAGTGTTAGCATTTTGGCGATTTTTTTTAGCAAGGCAGGTAATTTAGTCATTTTTTTTAAAAAACTACCAAAAGAATTAAAACTATTCCACATACATGCACCATTCTTGTTCAATAGCTTCGTACTGATGTTTGGTTTGTTCTGGTAAAAGTCATATTTACCACTGAACTGGAGCGCGAAAACACACATGACGGAGAAGGATCACACAACACCCGTGTTGTGTGATCCTTCCTTAGTCCGTTGTGTGTTCCCGCGCTCCCGGTTCAGTGAACAAATACGAATTACCGACTAGCCCACCTTTCGATCCTTCGGTAAAAAAGTCAGCCTTCTGTTTTTTTCAAGTTGTTTTAATAATGGGACAAATGTTACAAAAAACATTGATTTCGAGATGTTGAGAGTTAAAGAGGAAAAACTAGTAGTTTTGTTTCACGTTTTGTTCAAAAAGAAAATGTACTGAACAATTTAGTTAATAGCAAGCTGCCTTATAGCTATCACTCGAATCAGCTTTTCACTTCTTTTTTTGTTTTCTTGGTTCCCTAGCTTGTTTTGTCCAATCTTTTGTCTCTAATGGCCCAATACTCTTGATGGCGGTCCATCTTATCCAACTATATAACAGTGTTGCGCCTCGGTGATATGCCAAACAGCCTTGAGAACGTTTACTCAGGCCATGCAGGCCTTTTTGAAAGTTAGAATGGTTTCAAAGGTGGCAGTTCTGAGGGTTTCCATTCCAAAGAACACAATCTATTGTGTTCTCCACGAGTGCCACAGTTCCTGTGCATTCTGTGCGGACCCAGTTACTCATAATCACGGTTTGTAGAAGCTCCGCATTGATCGAAGCATAGTCATAGTCATTACAGTTAACATTTTGTCCTTGCGGTCACGCGTAATGAGGACAAAGCTTACTTGCTGAAGTGTGCACACAAGTGCTCCCGGTCTCGTTTCTTTGTGAGTTGCCGAAGGTTATCGATTTTCAATTATACTGCGCTTTTTAAACAGTTTCTTTGATTCTTCAACATGAGAATATCTTTTGCTTTCGCAACAAAATCAAGCAAGGCTCAACTAAGCTAAAAATAAATGCACAGAACCACGTCTCTGTGCGCGTCTCGCACACACAAGGCAAGTGTACTAGTAAATGCCACGCAGGTTAAAAAAAGCTGCACGATGTGCTTTTAAGTAGCCGGAATAGTTTTTTAAAACCTGCTAAGCTCAGGGTCACTACCAGTTTTAATTTAAAAAAAAAAACACTTGAGGCATAATGCTCAGGTTGTGCACCATCTGTGTAAAAGGGGGCTTGGCTTCTCGTCATTTGTTCTCGAAAACCAGTTTTTTTTTGGCTCAATCAAGGCGCACAAAAATGTGTGGGGAACTGGATATTGTTCAGAAGGGTCTTGGGATTTCAAACTAGCAAATAACTTAATTTCGATTTTTTTAAAAAATTTTGCCCTACCCTGTGTTTTTAAAAGTCTCACTGATTTTCACTGCCATATCGAAGTTGAATTCAAGAGCCCCCTTTGAAACCTTTATACCTATTGGCTGGAGTGCATTAACTTGCGAATATGACATGACTCTCATACCTTACACACATAGGTCGCCAAAACATGTGGAGCTCACTCAGACTCACTCATGAAATATGCCTTGCCCTTGGGACTCACTCGGACTCAGATTCACCAAACTTTTCCTAAACCGGACTCACTGGGACTCAGATTCACTAAAATTTTTCACAGCCGGACTCACTCGGACTCAGACTCACGAAAAGTTTTCCCAGCCTGATTCACTCAGACTCACGGCTCCATCTGAGTCTGAGTGAGTCTGGGTGAGCGGACTCATGAGTCCATTAGCGTACAGTTGACTTCTTCGAACTTGGTATAAATGCTCTTTCACACCAATATATCGCGTAATCGGTGCTGTACTTGGCGCCTTTTCATCTCGTACGTTATCAGTTGTTGCAATCCAGTCAGGACTTTTTTTTTGAAAGAGTGGCTCACATGAATTATTTTTGTCAAAAATTTCTTGGAAAGAGTTTTTGGGGGGCGGGGCGAGGGAGGTTACGCACCCCCCCCCACCCTGCGTAACTCGATCACGCCTCTGATCAATAAATATTGAGGTGGCATTGAACGCTGGTGCTTTGAAGTATGCGTGAGTCGGCGTGAGTATAAGCGTGAACCTACGTAAGGCTGATAGTAATGCTAAGTTGCGTAAGTAGAACCGTAGATCGGCAAAAAAGTGTAGCGCTCACTCAGGCTCACTCAAGAAATACATTTTGGGCTTGGGGTTCACTCGGACTCAGACTCACCAAAGTTTTACTCAACCGCACTCACTCGGACTCGGACTCACTAAAATGTTGCGCAACCGGACTCACTCGGACTCAAACTCAGCAAAATATTACTCACCCGGACTCACTCAGCCTCAGACTCACGGCTCGATCTGAGTCTGAGTGAGTCGACTCATGAGTGAGTTTGCCGACCTATGCTTACACATGATTTCTACTCACAAAGACAATAAGATTGAGGCAGTATAGTGCAATTTCAAACAAACTGTAAACTTGCAATGTGTTTGCCAACTATCATGCAAAGTCCCCGCAGGGGCGTCTGCGCGAGCAGGCGTTTGGTGTGTGGCGACACCACGGACCCGAGCTAACGGGGGGGGTTTCGACTCCCTCCCACGCCTAGCCGTGCGTGGCTCAGCCGTGTCCGGGGAAAAGGGGGATCCTGGGGGTTGAGCCGACGCCGGGGTGTTTGGACCTTTAAGGCCCCCCCGGCAGAGGCAACACACCCCCTTGGCCCCGGCTTCACGTAGACGGCACCCCCTGGGCTGACCCACCCAGGGGAAATCGGCAGTCGCCTTTTCCTATCTCTCTCCCCTCCCACATCTTCGTCTTTCTCTCACACTTTTTATCTTTCCTGTCCTCTCCTCACTTCTGTTTACTTCCAATTTTCATGGCGGCAAGGGTTAACCTTGTGTAGGTATCCCACCTTGGATAATTACATTGGGTTATAGTGACAGCGTACGGCTGGCGTCGGGAGGGCTTGTTTAACAAGTCCAGCCGCGTCCCCTTGTTGGGCTCCGTGGTGGGTGGTCGCCGCTGTCACCGAACACATTCATCTTTTATGGCTTCACAAGCATCCGCCGTTCTTGATCGGTCTCGTAAGAGAGGCCGCACCGAAGCAAGCTTCCATTTCTCGACAGAAACGAAAGTTACTTTCCCCGAAGTACCACATTATTCATAGTGAAAGCACACCTCTAAGAAAGCTATCTCCATTTTTGGTGGCCAAGTGCCTAAAAGAAAAAAATCGGACACACATACAAAGCATCCAAAATGTCAAGCGGTGATCTTCTCCTGGAGCTAACCGAAAAAGACCAAGATCCTAAGCTATCCCAACTAACCAGCATTGGAGAAACAGCTGTCACCATTTCAGCCCATCGTTCTCTAAACACCAGCAGGGGGAGTAATCTCCGAGGAAGACTTCTTAGGCCTCAGTGACGAAGAGCTCCTCGAGGGTTTCCAAGACCAAAATGTCATAAAAGTCCAAAGAATAGTAATCCGCCGCAATGATCAGGAAGTACCCACCAAACACGTTATACTAACCTTTGGAACAAGTGAAATGCCCACCTCTCTCGAGGCTGGGTACTTAAAAATCAATGTCAGACCCTACATCCCCAACCCCAGACGCTGTTTCAAATGTCAAAGATTCGGTCACGCCTCGCACTCATGCAGAGGCAAAGAAACATGTGCAAAATGCAGCGCAAACGACCACAAATCTGAAAACTGCACATCCTCACCCCACTGTGTCAACTGTGACGGGGAACACCCAGCGTATTCCCGGTCATGCCCATGTTGGAAAAAAGAAAAAGAAGTGATCGCTCTGACCGTCAAAGAAAAGATATCATTCAGCGAAGCGCGAAAACGGCTGTCGTACCTTTTCCGCAAAAGTTACGCCGATGTGACGCAGTCGGGGGGCAGCGTCACAAAGGCCTCAGGAGTCCACCGCAACCACACCCAGTGGTCCCGTGGTGACTCCAACCGCCCCCCTTAAAGGAAGCAGCGCCAGCTGCTCCATCCACATCAAAGGCCCCGCAGACTCCGGTCTCCCTGGGCCCTAAAATCAATCGAGTACCAAGGCCTGAGATCCGTTTCTCAGCGCCACACTCTCGATCTTCCAGCGCCTGTGACAAGGCAGTGGAGATCGACCAGAAAACCCCGGTGTCATCGACACCGAAGGACAAGCGCTCTCTCGAGCGCGCCAAACAGGACAAAGACAAGGTCCCAGTAACCACACTAAGTAAGCGATAACCGTAATGGTTCTCGCATTCACCTCTATTTCTATTTCTTAGTATTGTCACCTATCATCTTTTAATTAAACTGATCAATCCCCAGAAGTATACTTGCTTAATTTTATTCTGTCATGGCTTTTATCGTACATTGGAACTGTAGAGGTTTAATTCATAATTTAGGTGACATAAAGGACATCATCAACAAGTTCTCACCAGTGGCTTTCTGCCTCCAAGAGACAAATCTTGGTGAGAAACATGATCATTTCCTAAAGGGCTTTAAAGTTGCCCGAAGGCACCGCGAACATTGCAGCCGTCTTTCGGGAGGAGTAGCCATAGTAGTACAGGGCAGCATTGCCACGCGAGATGTCCAAATAAACACATCTTTCGAGGCTGTAGCCGTCACCATTTTATCATACAAGACCATCACCATCTGCTCGCTGTATATTCCACCTCACACCCTTTTCACCACTAAAAACTTGGAAAATTTAGTGGAACAGTTACCAAAACCATTTATTTTAGTTGGGGATTTTAATGCTCATTCCACCCTTTGGGGTAGCGACAAAACTGATCAAAGAGGGCAAATCGTTGAAGATTTCGTTTTGTCAAACGATATTTGCCTTTTGAACTCCGGCGCTTTTACCTACTTCTCACCAACCTCACGCACTTTTAGCTGCTTAGATCTTGCCATGTGTTCACCGTGTCTTTTTAGTGATCTTAAATGGGAAGTCCTCGAAAATTCATATGGTAGCGACCACCAACCCGCCATTATCAAACTCATACCATCGCATCAAGCACTGGCCACCAAGCCACGCCGGTGGAAATTGCAACTCGCAGACTGGCCGCTTTTTACACATCACGCAAACCTTGAACATATTTTTTCACCTGAACATTCTGTTCAGGAACTCAACAAAAAGTTCACTGACGCTATCATTTCAGCGGCGGAAAAGGCGATACCGCAATCGTCTGGGATTGTACGAAAGAAATTAAATCCCTGGTGGACAACTGAGTGCACCGAAGCCAAAAAGCAGCAAAACAAGGCCTGGGGAACCTTACGGAGGTACCCGACCTATAGCAACCTCATAAGTTTTAAACAGGCGAAAGCTAAAGCACGATATATCCGAAGGCAGGCAGAAAAGAGTTCTTGGCACAAATACATATCATCCATTAACAGTTCAGCCACATCTAAACATATCTGGGATCAGGTGAGAAAGTTCAGAGGAGAATACTCATCATACACAATACCACTGCTTACAAGTCCAGACACACAAACAACACTAGAAGATCAGGCCAACCTCTTAGGCGAACACTTTTACGATGTATCATGCTCAGCGAATTACACCAATGCATTCCTTAAATACAAAGAAAATGCTGAAAAACAAAAACTCCCACTGCTAGCGCCTCAAATGAATGTTACAACCATCCTCTCACACTACACGAATTACATAGGGCACTTTCCGCCGGTAAAAAAACGGCAACAGGGCCCGACCGGGTACACTACACAATGCTGGCGCACCTATCACAAGCATCGGCGGAGGCTCTTCTCCAATTCTTCAACAAAATATGGGAATCCGGCATAATACCTGAAGATTGGAAAAACGCGATAGTCATACCTCTCTTAAAACCTGGTAAACCCCCAACATCCCCGAGCAACTACAGGCCGATTGCATTAACAAGTTGTCTGGCAAAAACATACGAGAGCATTATAAACATAAGACTCACCTTCATTCTCACATCAACACAGCTTATAGACTCGCACCAGTGTGGATACAAAAAAAAGACTGTTCCACCACTGACCATCTCGTTAGACTGGAACACGAAATACGAGATGCATTTCTACACAAACAATACTGTCTCGCGGTTTTCTTCGACTTAGAGAAGGCGTATGACACGACGTGGCGATACGGGATTCTTAGAGACCTTGCAGACATGGGGATTCGTGGAAGAATGCTAAACTGCTTATGTGATTTCCTCTCTAACAGAACATTTCAAGTACGTCTCGGCACAGTACTCTCTCGAGTATTTGTCCAAGAAAATGGCGTGCCACAAGGTTGCATTTTGAGTACAACACTCTTCATAGTCAAAATGAACTCCATCAACAAAGTCATACCTCCCACAGTCATGCACTCCGTCTACGTTGACGATCTTCAGATCGCCTGTCGGGCCTCCAGCCTATCATCCTGTGAAAGGCAACTGCAAATAACAATCAACAAGCTTACAAAATGGGCTGACCAAAATGGTTTTCGTTTCTCGGCACAAAAAACTACCGCAGTTCTTTTCACGCAAAAACGTGCATTGTACCCTGACCCTGCTCTTAAACTAAACAACATTGAAATTCCGGTAAAACAAGAATACAAATTCTTAGGAGTTACATTTGACCAAAAACTCAACTTCCTTTCCCATATAAACGCACTAAAAGTTAAGGCAAATAAAGCACTCAACCTTCTGAAGGTGTTATCTCATAAACACTGGGGTTCCGATCGACTCTGCCTGCTGCGCATCTATCGTTCCATCGGGCGCAGTATCTTGGATTATGGTTGTGTCGTCTACGGCTCGGCACGGGAGTCTTACATTCGGCGTCTTGACCCTGTGCACAATCTCGGCCTACGTCTGTCCAGTGGTGCTTACAGAACATCGCCTGTGCAAAGTCTATACGTAGAATGCAACGAGCCTTCTCTGTGTCATCGAAGAGCATTACTAACCTTGTCATATGTTTTAAGGATAAGGTCGTCACCTGAACACATCTGCTACGAAATTGCCACACACTGTAACTCGCGCTTACACTACCTAAACAAACCGAACCTAATCAAACCACTTGTCCTGCGCTTCGAGGAACATTGCCACATTTATGCCATCCCTGAAGGAGCACTACACGTCGCTATTAAACCACCAAGACTGCCGCCATGGTTCGACCTGTCAAAGCTTTGCGAGTTTTCACTAAGCCGTTTCAACAAAAAAAAGCACTCCACCAGAACACATAATTCAAGAATTCTATACACTTCAGCACGAATATAGGGATTACGAAGAATTTTACATAGATGGCTCAAAAACAGAAAACCATGTGGGTATTGCGATCGCGACAGCGGAAAGTGCAGTTTCGGTGAGAGTACCTCGTAGTTTTTTCCATTTTTTCAGCTGAAGCTTATGCCGTGAGCGAAGCAGTTCGGAAAATCATCGCTGGCAAATACAAGAAAGCAATCATATACACCGACTCACTAAGCACACTAAAAGCACTACATATAAAATCCGAATGTGAGCCAATAGTAGGTGACATTTTAAACATGGTATACTTAAACAGCCAGGCAGCTTCCATCCGTTTCTGCTGGGTCCCAAGTCATGTTGGGATACCTGGAAACGAAAAAAGCAGATAAGTATGCTTCATTGGCAGCGCACAAAACAGTAGCCAGTGTGAAAATTCCCCTTAAAGACATCCAGAGAACAATTCGTCTAGCTCTACTAGCGAAATGGCAACAACAGTGGAACACATGCACGAATAACAAGCACCACATGGTGAAGCCCGTACTTGGAGAATGGAAGACGTGTCGTCACCAGGAACGGTTTGTGTAGGTCATATTAGCCCGACTCCGTATTGGGCACACACACCTGACCCACAACTTTTTACTTACAAATGAACAACAACCAACATGTGAAAAATGTCAAGAACCATTGACAGTTATACACATACTCATCACATGTCCCCACATTGAAACGTACAGACGAAAATATTTTGGCCAACTATACAAACAACAAACGCCTTTTCACCCTGCTCTACTTCTTGGAGATGAGCCCCTTGTAGCCTTGTCTTCTGTGCTGAACTTTTTAAAGGAATGTGACTTTTTAAATAAGCTGTAAACGACATCATTTCACTGTTTCATTACCTATAACCTTGTGTCTGGCGCAGCATAGCCTCAGCTGCTTTTGCGCCACAAAAAATCAAATTAACTAACTAACTATCATGCAAAGTAAAAGTTCAGAGTTACCATCATTCCTGTCAACACTGCTGCCAATATGCTTTGAGGGACATGTTTCTGTGATTAGAACTAAAACAATCTTCGTTGCTTTCATTTCAATAATTTTTTAGATTTATAGCAATATGTATGATATTGTGTTTGGAGTGATTAGATGTGACATCTTGCATACAAAAGTATGCACAGCATCGCCTTATGCACCCTTAGAAACTTCTTTTCAAAGCTCATAAAAGTGCTGTGTGACATGGCCCCAACTCCATTGCTGTCGAACTTTTTAATAGAGTTTTACATTGAGGGAGTTTTAAAAATGTGCTGGTGCCCATGTCACAAGTGTAACGGATTTATAGTAGACTAGCAGCAAATTTGCCGTAAACCCTCAACCAGGAAAAAAAACTTGTGTATCACTTCTTAAATGGCAAAAGCTATGCAACTGTTTAATCTTGGCTATTTGATCTTGGCTTTTGCATCCTCCATGTTCCTTTGTCGGCACTTTTCGAAGATTTCCTGACAAGCCAGTCGCTTTAAACTATACATCCTGTGAGTTTGCATCTGTATTGAAAATGCCTTGACTTTTTGTGTAGTGTTTATATCACAGTTATCCTTTCTCCATTGCAGTGCAATACCACAAGATTGGCCTCCTACAATGCTGAAGATGGTGCGTGCTTCCAATGTGTATCAGTAGATCACCGTGATCCACAGCTGACTCACTTTTTCTGAGACTTGTGATCAGAAGCTCGAAATTAGTTTTCTTGTGACCACCACTATAGTTATAATGTCATTTTCATTCTCACTGGGCAGCCACTTTAAAGAACAAAAAAATATCGCATGGCAGATAGTCAACACGGCACAAAGATCAATGTAGTCATACGAAATCGTACAAAAAATATGAATAGCATTATCAAGAAATTAGAGTGAGCGCTGTTTGCTCAGGAGTCTGATCTAAAATAAAGTGAAGGAAACAAAATTGTGGAAAGGGAAAAAGTCAACCATAGCACACCTATTTATCATATCTCCAGAAGAAACAATGACTCATATTTCTTTATTTATGCAGTGTTATTGCAACAAAAACAGAAAAAAACCTGCCATGGTGTCTTAGCAGGGCTAAAGTGTAGCACTACTGAGCACAGGCTCAGTACTCGGCCATGGCAGCCGCATTTCAAGAGGGGCGAAATGCAAAAGTGCCTGTGTACTTAGATTTAGGTGCATTTTAAAAAGCTCGAGGTGATCAAGATTAACTTTGAGTCTGCCCCTCATAATCATATTGTGGTTCTGGCACACCAAATTCCAGAATGTAATTTTGATTTTAAAAAGAAAAAAAGAAATGCGGTATGCTGCTGGATTAAATCTGGAATTTGAAGTGGACCTGTGCACGGGCCCCCTTTCTTAGTCCAACCTTGGCCCTCTACCTGGGTCGAAAGCCCAGGGTTGCCAGGTCAGAAAGACCAAAACTCGCGAACAAATGAGAAAACTAGCCAAAAATTTGTAGCCAACTTGTGCCAAGAGCCGTAAAAGTAGCCAAGACTACCCACACGTGTGTGCCAAATGCAACGTTTTTAGTTAAATGACTAAATGCAAAAGCCTCTTGACCAAAATGTAGGTAAGTACAGCATCAAGGCTTTCAAGCAAGAATTGTTGACTTTGGCAATCATTTCGTTGCAGGATGATGAAGTTGCTTGAGCAGTTGCAAACGTTACTCTCACCATGCGCCTCTTGGTTGAATTGTGGCTGCATTAAAAATCAGTACTCTATGATTGTGCTAAAAGTCACTGTGGCTGGTATTGAAGCATGAGGGGTTGTCATTTCTGTAATAGTTTCTTGCATGATGACAAATCCAATCAGTCAGTATTCTCGAGTCACAGTCCGTACTTAGTCCTAAGAAATGGCACAAGCTGTTCTATGGGACATCCGATAAATGTCGATGAGTGCAGAGCGCTCTCGATTGTCCTGTTCACTTCAAATCACCAGTTAAAGTCACGTTCACGCATAGGTGGTCTGCAAACTGAGGCTCTACACAACAGTTTTCCCCCCCGAGTCCAAGCCACGTATCCGAAAACCCTTGGTTTTGTGTACTGAAAGTGCTAAATTAAATGTTCGGACCTGGAAACATACCTTAGCCGCCATGTTCTGACACCCTATACTCGGAACACCAGTGGCTGCCACATCACCATATAATTGATAATTTGGCTCAAGCTGAGGGTACAAAGACTAACCAAAAAGTAGCCAAGTAGCCAAGACCTTTTTTTGCCACTATTGGCCTAAAAAAGTAGCCAAATTGGCACCAAGTAGCCAAACCTGGCAACCCTGAACGAGCCTGATGCCCTGGCCCGATGCATTAAACCGACGTCTGAGCCCATGGTAGCATGGCACCAACATTATGTGGCCTTTGTTTCAACTCCAAGATATCATTTTCTCATAAAGTGGCATTTAACGTAGTGAAGTAAAACATAAATAAGCTAACTGAATTTATGGCTGTCACTACAGACAGCCCACAAGCTGATGTGTAAAAATAATAAGCTGTCTGATAATGTGGGATTCATTGAAGTGGGGCACTCCTGCATCACAAATACTGCTGTACTAAAGTTCCCAGATGTTTCCCACAAAGCACTTGTCATTGTCCCAGTGCTTCAGAGAAAAATGACAAAGCATAAGGAGGCTCAGCCCATGGTCACGGTGTTTACACCAGTGTAACAACTAGTGTGCCATATCACATTTTTATCTCATCCGATTCAAGTAAATCGATGTAACATACAGGGAAGGCAAACTGCATTGTTTTGTCAGAAGAGGCTAGTGGTAGTTTGGGAGCTTTCAAGTCATTTTTCCTGGCACTTGTAAATGCTGGTGTATCAAACTGGCGAAGAAAAACGATTGGAGCACCCGCTGCTGTGGCCTAGTGGTTATGATGCTGACTCGAAGGTATCGGTATCAAATCCCGGCCATGGTGGCCGCAATTCGATGGAGGATACTTGAGGCCCATGTGCTTAGATTTAGGTGCGTGCTAAAGAACTGCAGGTGGTCGAAATTTCTAGAGCCCTCCACTACTGTCTTTTTATCATAATCATATCATGGTTTAGGGATGTGAAACACCAACAATTATTATGTGACATGATTGGGGCAGTGTGCTCTTTTGTGCTGATCATTGGAACACGAATGTTCAAAAGCAGGGTTCAGCATGTTTACATATGGCACACACTTTTTCATTCTAAAGACTGTTGCATACAGTAATTACCATGATGAGCTTATTGTGGCCAAAGTAAAGGAGAACCATACAATACAGGAGGCCCTGAGGAACTTGCCCGAGAGGGGAGGTAAGATCAACACGTACCATGCTGGAGAACCATTTCGCAACAACATCTATATTTTCAGCTTGAGTCTGGCTTTGCACGTGGCCCAGCTCACCTGACACACATATCAAATAGCTCGAGCCCTACATGCGCAGGCCTGAGTTAAGAGGTTGTTGAGCTGCTCGGACGAGAACCGGCGCATTCAGCATGGTATGGCCGATATCCCTGCCTTTGACTTCAAAGGCCTTGAGGAGGCATTCGTGCTATTTTCCATCTCTCACCTGTAGATACCACACCCACATGTAATTTATTTCACATTCATAGACCACACCACGTATCACTACCATAATTTTATATTCTTTACACAGCTTTTGCGCTTCTATATAGCGAGTGATTTTAGGCATCTATACAGCCATAATACATCATCATTGCAACCATCGGTCATCGCCTACACCACATAAAATGACATGGCGCTCTTTGGCCACTCATGGCCCTTGCGCCACAAAACCGCACTAATCATCATTGAGCTGCTCGGCCTGTGAGCTGGCCGAGCCAAGCACAAGCTTTCCGGTCACCCGAAGCCATTTAGTTGAGCCGTTTAATTCACAAATGCTAGGCATGGGGAACAAAAATTGCTGCGCACATTGGCTCTTGTCTTACTGCTTCATTGAACACACTGAACACTTCTCATCTTATTTCTGTAAAAGATTGTATGTCTTTCAACCAGTTGGTCATTATTGTGGTATAAATAGTGTGATTTTAGTTCATAATATTGTAACTTGGAAGTACTTGACAGGAATACTACATGGCAAAAATAATATTCCTATATAAAGTTATGAAATGGCAAGAAACCAGTGCTTTCTGTGTGGTTTTATTGTTAAAATGCTACCATGTACTATAGTCGTTTTGCTGTTACTTTTTTTGAAGACTTATGGAAGAACTAACCAAGTGGGATGGAGTGATCACGACTAGAATGCAGCAAGTTAAAAAATCGCTTGCACGGCAGGTGAGTCGCACACCAAACTTTGCTTTGAGTTTCGAGATTCTTGAAGGGGGAGCCTGCAACAGGGAAGGGGCACTGACTTTTACCAGATTCTCAAGCAGATGAAATATGTATTAGGAAATGACAGAATGAGCTTTTCATTGATTGATGGTGTTTCTTGGGTGATGAGGATCGACTCTTGTCATGAATATCTGTGAAGCTTGTCTGCAGAAGCAGTCATTGCCACAATAATGGATAGGTGGGCCTCTCCTAAATTCTATTCTTTGCTCATTTGTTTGTGTCACAGTCCTTTTACCTTCCTTGCATTTTGTTTCTAAAGAAAGTAGAATGTCATGTAGAGGTGTTATTACAGTATTATTAGTGGTAGTACTACTGAAGAACTTGTACTAAAAATTTGCAAGGTGTTCATCTTGATATTTTCTCTTTTTCACTGCCTCCTTAATTTTGAAGGTATGCAAGAAAAATGATGAATTGTCATCAAAGCATTGTCATCAAAGCATTGTCAGCAAAGCATTGTTCTTGGTCAAAATGTTTGCCGTGTCTAGGCTTAGAAGCTAGATTAGCTGCCAGCCTAACATATTATGCAACTACTCTACCTAACACTAGAAGCGAAAGTTGGGCTAGTTGGTGGTTCATGCTTGGGATGTAAAAGCAGTGCAAAATATAGACAAGGACTGAAGAAGCGCCGAGTCGTATCTTCTTCAGTCCTTGTCTATATTTTGCGCTGTTTTTACATCCCAAGTAGTCTACCTAAAGGGGCCCTGCAACACTTTTCTGAGTTATAATTGAATGCATGACGCTTCACGAATCGCATTCCGAAAAAATTTTGAGAATCAATCGAGTACGAGTGGAGGTATTTGTCGCACGCTTCAAGCGCTTTCTCCCTCCTTTCGTACCAGCGAGCGCACTGAAAGTTACGCAGGGAGGGTTATGACAAGGGGGCAAGAAGATGCACCCCTTCGTCAGCGCGCGCGTCATGACCTTGAGCGCTTTCTTTTCTCGTTTTTCTTCGAACGCGTGGCGTACTTTCAGTGTGATGAAGGGCGCGCGTTTGATCATGTGGCGGCATCTCGCAGCAGCCACGATAACTATGATGCTCAAGTCAGCCAACCACCGTGGACGTGGGTATATGGCGCAGAAATTTGGTTATATGGCATCATTTGTAGAGTGAAGAGGAAGTCATTTCTAGCAGACTTTGAGAATTAATTGTAAATTCTAGGCCATGTGTCGCACTATAATGTTTAGCTCGTGTGTTCTCGGGAACCTCGACTACCGATCGGCAGCAATTTCTGACCATGCTCAAAAACTGTTGCAGGGCCCCTTTAAGGGCCGCAAGACATTTTATAAGAGTTCCTGTATGCATTCTTCAATGTCTACAATTATATCCTTATTAAATCCGTATTTCTGCAACTTCTTTTTTATTGTAAGTATAAATTTCTGTTTTACTTACAACTTCGAGGTATTGTATTTAGGGTGGTCGTTACCTGTCGTGAAGTGCCTTTAGTGCTGTGTTTTCTAGTTTATTGCACTGCAATGTAGTGACTCTTGTATAGCAAAATAAATTTCTTTATGCAATCGCCAGTGATAAAGGCGTGAGGTTGTAGCAGCTTTGAGATTCTTGGATTATTGTGAGAGCACGTCCACAGTGTCCACAATGTATTGAGAGAAAATGGGGGAAGCTGAAACAATGCATTTGTTAACATTTATTTGATGCGCTCATGCAGTTATTAGTAGGGATAATACTTTCAATTGACTGTGTTAAATCGTTATCATTTTTACAGGATGGGCTCATTCCCATCGATCTGATAAGGTGAGTGACATTCATGTTTTAGTTGTCGTAGGCTTTTCTCTATCTCCTGCTCCCTGTGTGAGTGTGCCTGGCCTGCCCCACTTCCTGCAAACAGACGGACAGCGCTAAAGGAGAACACAGTTACAGAACAAGTGCTGAACTACTAACTGCAGGTTTATTCACAAAACACGCTTTGCCACCTGTCACCATTGACAAGCCCCTGTTGTCTAAAAGACGGCCACTGTGTCTCTGCCCACGGATGCATAGGGCAGGTCATCACACACTTTTATGTAAACACAGTCGTATCAAGAGTGGGAACAAGTCCAGGAAGCGAGTTGGCACAGTCTCGTCCAAAGAAGCCGCAGTACAAGAGCTTGCATGAAATCTGCCGCACTTTTGCTTCTTAGCAAACCTTTGCAGTAATGTAAATGATAATGTTGTTGTCTTTGTAATAGTAGCATGAAGGCATAGCACTGAAGGAAGGTGAGCAGTCCTCCTAGGAATAAAAGATTCACTTATCAAAAATTATGTTTTTACTTAGGGATCAAGCCAGGTGTTTCCTCCCCATGGCAGTCTCTCCAGCAAACCGAACTGCCATGGGGAGGATAGCTTTCAGAAAGGTCTCAATGGCAAATTAACTTGCAGGATTAGAACGTTGAATTATATCTCTGCAGAAGCTTGCAAGGTGTTTGAAAATTTAAGAAGGGCAAGTTGTAGCACTTTTAGTTGTTTATCACATTCGATGTAGCCGAGCCGTTTTTTTAAGCCCCTTGGCTATAGGTTTTTGCTGGTAGCTGCAGCGGCCCTAGAAGGGCTGTGTGCCAGCTTCAATCTCTAGGCCGGCAAGTTTATTAGTGGCTAGGTGCAATCCTTTATTTCGGAGACACCTACACTCTTCTTTTCTAACTTCTTTTTTCGCAGCTACAACTTCCCTTTCGGGAATGTTGCTCTGAACAATGCATATTTAAGTAATGGTTGTAGTTAATATGACTGTCTTCAATTCCACATTGTAATTATCATACTGATGACTCACCTCTCTATGCCTCTTCGCCAGTTTGAACGCAAGTGGCATTGTGTTCTTCATTGTCACATACTTTTGCGTATTGCTTTCTGCTTGTATGTTTTCCATCACTGCCTCCATCTTGCGTTTTAACCAATGTATTCTCTACACCATAACACAGGTCGGTTTTACTCCTGTGGTAGACACCAAGGCACTAATGCCAATAAATAAATATCAATGCACATTTACTACACCCTGTTTTTTTTTAAGAACCTTATCACTCAGTAATTCCTGCTTATACCGCAACTCTATCCTTATTTTTTTCTTTTTACTGTAGTGAATTGGAGAAATGCCACGAGCAGAGCAAGAAGTTTTTTTAAAGGATATGACCAGAAAGGTAATGCTGCTTAATACTTGCAATTTGCTTTCAGAGATCAGTACACACACAAAAGTTGTGTGCGTACAAGAAAACGCGCATGGCAATATTGCCACGTTCATTTCTTATTTTCACTTTTTGCTGTATTCGTTTTTCTCCCACAAAGACTGTCAGCAACGATCACCGCAAACTGCGCCTTGATGTTCGAGAAGCTTCGCGATTATTGTAGATCGTTTTGTCAAGACTGTGCGCAAGACACGAACACTCAAGCTTATTCTAGAGCTTGCGCGACGACCAGTGATAACGCTGGAATATTCGACGGCACATGTATAAATGCCGACACGCTTCACCGCTTGTCAGTTTATCGACGGCTGATGCTCTGTTCGCCGCTATCAGTGTGCAGTGTGTATTAATTGCTGTAATCTGACTTTTCCGTTTCGAGGCCACAAGTTCAGCCAAATAAAGTGTTTCGCCTTGAAGGCGTCGACTGCTCCCTTCGTCAACGTCAAGACCTCGTGACAATATCATGACTTTGGAAATTCATGTCTTCATTGTAAATTTATAAGTACTGGCCTGGAGTTATTTTGCAATGTTTGGTGGCTGCACCAAAAATGCCAAATAATGGTCGGCAGTGCCATCAGCCATGTCTGCCTGTGCATAATCCTTTTTTGAATTGCCATGTATGTATACATGCATGTGATAGTGTGTGACTGCCAGCACTTGTACTTGTCCTTTTTCCCATTGTTTGCTTCTTCCGATTTGTGTACTGTCAAGTATTGAATGAGTGAAATAAGCTATGTGCTTTTTCCATAAAGCCCGTGAAGAGCCGTGCCCAACAGCAGAAGTGGCAAGCAAGTACCTGGAACAAATTAATGCACAGAGGTAAGGCATCTTTTTTTAAAGACGATAGTCTTTCTTGGGATACCTAAACGGAGAAATTTTGGTCTGTCTGTCTGTCTGTTTGTCTGTTTGTCGGCACGTCACACGATTCTGCTAGCTGGCCAAACTTTAACCCCCCTGCCTTACGACCTCCAATCTTGACCAAGAAGCATGTGTTCATACGGGTGAGTGTGGGCAATTAAAAATCAAATATTACGCATACCCGAGGCACAACATCAATACCTTAGTACTATTCACAGTGTTCCTTTAAAACAAAATCTATAGATACGTAATTATAAAGATCCTAGTGTTTATTACGCGGCGCTGCTGTGTAAAAAACAAGTCTCCGCCCAGTGATTTAACTTCGACGCTGTGGCTGGCTGTGGTGCTGCCACCCTGGCAGCAGCATTGTTCAACACAAGCCGATGTTCCCCGGTAGCGCTGTAGATGGCGTCCTCTTCTGTTTTATCAATGCCAGCCAGATGCGGCTGATTCATCGTAGAAGAGCGCTGTCTCAGGCAAGGGCAAAACATATATGGCCGCTTGATGAAATACGACCCACTCTACAAGACATGATCAGAGAACGCAGAGAAAAGACCGACGACCAAATTTCAGCGGAGAAACGCCGGCGTCCGTCTAAGCGCGCCCGGAAAACGTCCGAAAAACGAGCCCAACGGCTAGCCCAGCTATTAAATTGTGGTACTCATGCCGCTCATGCAGTGCAGTCGGCACAAGACTATCGTCTTTCGACGACATTTGCAGCGAAGCACGCAGATACGCGGCCAATTTTTTTTTGACATGAACAATGTGTAGAAACTTGTTAAAACAGTCGTGTGTGGTAGATACTTTTGTGTTAAGTGCACATATGTTGCATGTTGTTATCGGTGATAAATGTATCTGGTTATTTGTTTTGTTGGTGTTCGTTACTTCTAGGATTGACTGTATTTTACCGCTTGTAGTCTCCTTTTACTTGGTGTGGATATTGTGTATGGTATACAATGTACAGGCCATGTAGAAAAGTAAAGTTAACAATGCTTCTGGAGTAATTTTCCCTGCGCTAATGTTTTCATAGCTTCGTGAATAAATGCTCTATCAGTGTCTCTCCTATGAATATACTTAAGGTATTTTCGCGGACATCATGTTGCAGCGATAGAAAATGTCTAATTAATCTTTATAAAAGCCTCATACGCACGCGCCTAGATTATGGGGCGATCGTCTATCAGTCTGCGGCACCAAGCGCCTTGAAAATGTTTGACCCAGTCCACCATTTGGGAATTCGTCTTTCCGCGGGTGCTTTTTCGCACCAGCCCCGCAGACAGCCTCTACGTCGAATCGAACGAGTGGTCACTCTACCTGCATAGATCTTACATGTCCTTTGTATATTACCTCAAAGTGAATGCACACAAGGAACACCCCCTCACATTCCATAATCAATGATCTGTCCAGTGCTATCCTATTTGACCACCGTCCTTCGTTGAGACAGCCCTGCTCACTTCGTGTGAGGGGCCTCGCTGAGGGAAACGGGTGTGCCACTTTTTGAACACCGTTTGGTGGCTCCCCGCTGCAGGCCTCCCGCCGTGGCAGTGGGAGATTATAGATTGCGATGCGTCTTTCATAGAAGTTACGAAGCACGCGCCCATTGTACATATCCGCACATACTTCCTGGAACTGCAACACAAGTACACGTGTCCTGAATTCTTTACAGATCTATGCCTCAAAGACTCACACTTCTGTGTCGTACACAGCGGTCGGTCCATCTTTTTCTGATGCTGGCGTTCTGCATCCCGATACAAGCATCTTTACTGCAGAAGCGTATGCGATACTTGCGGCCATTATACACATTGTGCTTATTCTTCTTGTCACATAACAAA
>JALIZH010018216.1:0-37318 GCA_030522465.1 Rhipicephalus appendiculatus | reverse complement strand
GGAACCGTTTTCTCAGCAACTAAAAGGGTATCCACATAATGCTATGCTGTGCAGTTCCGATAGTTTTTTTTTTTTTGTGTGTGTGTTCTCGCATTAACCTTAACGTGTTTGAAGGGTACTTCAGGGAAGCTAAAGAGCAAGAAAATTTATCTTAGTGCTGCGTGCCGACTTTCTGTTTGCTTTCTCAAACTGTTTGCAGTATAATGCTGGCATGTGATTACGTTACTACGAAAGAATTAGGTAAAGCGTAGATCTGACGTCATTCCCCCCCTTTTTGACTCCACGTGCTGTGCAATCTAATAATACTGCCTCATCACTAGTGTATAATGCCATATCACCTGCGCGTGCAATCTATTTTACTGTGTGTAACCTGACTTCACTGCCACGAGTACCAAATGTGCGCGCATGAATCTATGTCGACTGTGTGTGACTGCTATTTTATTTTGTCTATCTTGCTATCGATAACTTGCACGAAAATATCTCATTTAAGCGTGTTTACAAGGAAACCCACCACGATGTACTTGTTACTTTGACAAAGTCTGGTCCACCAGACGAAACGTTAGTAGGAATATACAGTGCCAAACCAACGAAAGTCGTATTTTCTTTCTTGTTCATATATATATATATATATATATGTGTGTGTGTGTGCGTGTGTGTGTGTGTGTGTGTTGTCTTACCCTGTGTCCTTAAGTGCTGGGATTAGTGATAATAATTTCTAGGGTTTCACGGCCAAAGCTATTACATGATTACGGCGCACGCCACAGTGGAGGCTCGAGGGGATTTCGGCCACATGGGGTTGTGTGGCGTGCACTGATGGCGGCGTTAGACTGGCCTACATGGCCGGCATTTGTTCCGCCTGAGCATTCCCTGAATGGTTGGGGTCTGTCACCCCGTGTTAAACAGCCCAGTGTCTCGCATGAATTCGATGCACGCACCTTAGCGTGCACTGGTATCGCACAGTACACGGGCCTCTAGCATTTCACCTCCGTCGAAATGCGACCGCGGGTCGGCGCCGCGTTTTTCGGGTCAGCAGCCGAGCAGCGCAGGCACGGCGCGACGACAGACCACTTGCTCCGATAATTGCCTAATCGCAATTTCCAGCAGTTCATGTCCTAAAACTTCAGTGACCTTAATCCTATGCTAATGGCCGCAGCGAAGGGTTAGAAGGTTTGTCTCACATTTATTCCCTCTAAATCTTGCTCAGAAGTGGCATCGCTACACCGAAGAATTTGTAGCTTGCAAAGCACCTCAGTTTAATTTTCTTGGTCATTATACGAAGTCATTCCATGGAAACAGCCTTTGTAGTGACGGTTTCATTGTTTTGATCTCCTGTTAAAATACTTTTCACGGTATTTCAATACTTAAAAAAAAAAAAACCGACAGATCACACGAATTGTGGGAGCCAATGTAATGCGAAGCAGCTGGCAAAGAGCAAGTCATGTTGTACATCACACGCATGGCATGATTTACATGTTAGGACCTGTCATTTATGTTCGTCGTACAGTCATGTCACGCAATATCAGTTTTGGTGTATATCAAGCTAGCGAAACGGCCGCGAGTGCGCCATGAGCGTGGAATGCAAGTCATGCTGTATACAGGCGCGCTCAATATGACTTGCAACACGGGAGCGCGTGGCCTCACGAGTTCAAAGGTTGCGCATGGCTTTAACTTGTTCTTATTTCAACAAGTAAATATTATTTTCTCATTTGGGATCATACCCAAGTGAGAGAAACGCGTTTAGTAATGGAAATAAGGGCTCGCGCGGAAGCCATGCGCAATCTTTGAACTCGTGAGGCCACGCGCTCCTGTGTTGCAAGTCATATTGAGAGCGACTGTACGTGACATCTCATGATTTTTATATTACCACTTGCCATTTATGTTTTTCAACAGTCACGTCACGTGATGCCGAACTTGTATATCAAGCTAGCGAAACGGCCGCGGGTGTGCCATGAGCATGTCATGTAAGTCATGTTGCACATCCTATCTACTCATCTGCAGCATTACTATCAGCCTTGCTTGGATTCACGTTTATACTCACGTCTACTCGTACGTATTCCAAAGCACTGTCTTCCATAGACCATTTCAATATTTATTGATCGGAGGCGTGTAGTTACGTAAGGCGGGTGCCTTGACCCCCCCGCCGACTCTTCCAGGGAAGTTCTTGATGAATATATGTTATGTTGTCATCGCTTTAAAAAAAAATGACCTTACTGGTTTGCGAGCACTCACAACTCGTATCCGAAGGTACTATATATCAAAAGGCGCCAAGAAGGGCACCGATTACGTGATATATTGGTGTTAAAAAGCATTGACACCGTGGTCTAAACAGCTAATTCTTGGCTAACGGACTCATGAGTCGACTCACTCGGACTAACTCAGACTCAGATCAACCCATGAGTCTGAGTATGAATGAGTACGGGTAATAAAGTCTTGGTGAGTTTGAGTCCGAGTGAGTCCAGTTGAAGAAAATTTTCGTGAGCGTGTGTCCGACTGAGTCCGGCTCAGGAAAATTTTGGTGAGTCGGAGTCCGAGTGAGCCCTAAGCGCCAAATATATTTCATGTGTGAGTCTGAGCGAGCTCCACAAGTGTTGCCGACCTATCTGCACATGACTTATCATGATCTTTATATTGCCACTTGCCATTTATGTTCGTCATACGGTCACGTCACGCAATACTAAATTTGGTGTATATCAAGCTAGCGAAACGGCCGTTAGCGCATTGTGAGCGTGGCATTTAAATCGTGTTGTACATGGCATGCACGCCATGATTTTCATATTACCACCTGTCATTTATGTTGGTCAAGCAGAAATGTCTCATCATACCAATTTTTGGATATATCAAGTTAAGGAAACAGCCGCAGGAGCACCAGGGCCATGGCATGCAAATCATACCGTTCATGACACGTTAGTCATGGTTTTCATGATATGACTAGTCATTCATGTTCGCCATACAGTCATGTTATGCCATACCAACTTTGGTATAAATCCCATTAACGATACGGGCAGGAGAGCACAAAGTCGTAGGCGGCTAGATAGATAGATAGATAGATAGATAGATAGATAGATAGATAGATAGATAGATAGATAGATAGATAGATAGATAGATAGATAGATAGATAGATAGATAGATAGATAGATAGATAGATAGATAGATAGATTCAAAGGCGCCGAAGTTCGCTAGCTTCGGATTTAAAACTGAACAGCTATGTGGGCGAACAATCTGGTGCTTTGAACAACCAATAATTGGCGTTTTCTTACGGGTAAATGTGGGTGCAACAGCCCAGATGTTTGCCTCTTTTTACAAGTGGCACCGCTGGGGCATTGTTGCGAGTATGCGGCCTTTAATTTCAGTCAGATTCAAAAATTTAGACTTATTGAAACGTTGAGACCGATGGTCATAGGCGTACCGGGTGCAGGGATTTCCATCGGGGGGAGGCGGGGGGGGGGGGAGGGGGGGGCAAAGGTTTATCACAGCTCTCCCTCCCCCCCTCGTTTGTCGAGTGCGGTAGACAACATGCTTCACAACAGATTAAGAATTCAAAATGAAGCGATGTCATGCTTCTAACAATGGACTGTCTTGGGTTCCCGGCTTTCCGGGGGTAAATATAGGAAGCAAACACTTCTTGGAATGCAACATCGATGGTATGATGGCTAGCCACCATATCAGTGGTCTTTGGCCGCCATTACCACCAAAAACCTTGCGTGGCCACGAAACAATAACATGACAGGTTCGACTAAGTAACAGTGGGGGGCAAAATGTGCGCCCCCTTTAAGTGATTAGGGAGGACGACCCCCCCCCCCCCCCCCCCCATGCCCCCCCGCGTGCGCACGCCTATGCTAACGGCGCTCGCCCGCCCTGTGTAATTACAGTTGAGTACTTGCATTTGGTTAAATGTCTTAGATGATCAGAAATGAATCCGTAGTCTCCGACTCCACCGTGCCTCGTAGTCACGATAATAATGGTACGCCAAGCTCCATATATTTGTTTCTTTTAGACTGAAACCGCCGTGAGCTGCATGTTTTGAGCGGCTATTAATGTGCAGTTATTTTTGTTTTTTTTTTCCTAAAGGAGCCAAATCCAAAAGAGCCTTCCGTAAACTTTCTTTCCTAAAACACTAGCTGAAAAAATTCACCTGCCAGCATTAAATTACTAAGTTACAAGACTTTCATTAGACCCATATTAGAGTATGTTTGTATTACATGGGACCCGATACACTAAACAGAACATTGAAATAATCAAGAGGACCGAGACAAAAGCTGTTCGGTTTATTTACTTTGAGTTCAAGCGCACCGATTCCCCCCACACGGCTGATGATAGAAAATGACATTCCTCTCCTCGAGACACGTAAGCAGATGCTTGGCCTCAATTTCCTACAATAATTCATTAATCATGAATTATCCATAGGCCCATTTAAACTCGAAGAAGGCCGTTAAAACGTTGAAAAAAGGGAAACAACTTAGAGCTAGAGGCAGAAGCAGAAACAATGACACAGAGGTGACTACTAATAACTGACATTTAATTAAAAAAAAAACGCCTCCTCCTAAGTCAGTACAGAGCATGCGCAAAAGCACCCTATAGATCACTGCGCCAATCTCATCCTTGCAAATGACCGCTGTTTAAGAAAATCACCCTTTTGCCCCGGTCAAAAACACAGAAGGTGCGCTTGCACATTTTTCAGGCCCGAGTTTCCGAATATGGTACGCCTCAATCAATTCTCTTTCACGCTACGTCTTAGCCTTACCTACAGTTGACACATTTCCAAACATGGATGTACAGCCGCACTGCTTACAATGTAGCGGAAGGTTACTACCAGTGCCAGAGGGTAGAAGATTTGTTTGCTCCCGCAAACGGACGTTAATACATCGACCAGAATGTCCAATGTATTGCTTATGCCAACTAAGCGGAATGCTGTACATCACACATGAAGGAAGGAATTGTAAACTTAAGGGCTCGTTTGCTTTGTTAAACATAGTATTAATGAGAACTAACAGACAAAGATGCCAAGGAAAGTATAGGGGAAGCTATTAGAAGTAATTGTAATGTAAATGTGAAGAAATGAAAGTGGACGAAAAGATAACTTGCCACCGGCAGGATCCGAACCTGCGACCTTCGAATAACGCGTCCGATGCTCTACCACTGAGCTACGGTGGCGGTCATCTCCCCGTCCACTTTATGGGGTATATATGTGTACTTAAACGTGGGAGCGTCAGTCAGCGCCGCCTGTTGCCATTACGGCGAGTGTGGAACACTCTTTTTTGCCTGTGGGCTTCACGTAGTACGTGATCTTATTACGAGAGGGCAGCTGACTAGTAATCCCTCGCATACCACCTGAAGGCATCAAGTCTGCCAGAACGAGACCCTCGTTATGAATGAAGGAAGGAATTGTAAACTTAAGGGTTCGTTTGCTTTGTTAAACATAGTATTAATGAGAACTAACAGACAAAGATGCCAAGGAAAGTATAGGGGAAGCTATTAGAAGTAATTGTAATGTAAATGTGAAGAAATGAAAGTGGACGAAAAGATAACTTGCCACCGGCAGGATCCGAACCTGCGACCTTCGAATAACGCGTCCGATGCTCTACCACTGAGCTACGGTGGCGGTCATCTCCCCGTCCACTTTATGGGGTATATATGTGTACTTAAACGTGGGAGCGTCAGTCAGCGCCGCCTGTTGCCATTACGGCGAGTGTGGAACACTCTTTTTTGCCTGTGGGCGTCACGTAGTACGTGATCTTATTACGAGAGGGCAGCTGACTAGTAATCCCTCGCATACCACCTGAAGGCATCAAGTCTGCCAGAACGAGACCCTCGTTATGAATGAAGGAAGGAATTGTAAACTTAAGGGCTCGTTTGCTTTGTTAAACATAGTATTAATGAGAACTAACAGACAAAGATGCCAAGGAAAGTATAGGAGAAGCTATTAGAAGTAATTGTAATGTAAATGTGAAGAAATGAAAGTGGACGAAAAGATAACTTGCCACCGGCAGAATCCTGCCGGTGGCAAGTTATCTTTTCGTCCACTTTCCTTGGCATCTTTGCCTATACTTTCCTTGGCATCTTTGTCTGTTAGGCGGCGCTGACTGACGCTCCCACGTTTAAGTACACATATATACCCCATAAAGTGGACGTGGAGATGACCGCCACCGTAGCTCAGTGGTAGAGCATCGGACGCGTTATTCGAAGGTCGCAGGTTCGGATCCTGCCGGTGGCATTTATCTTTTCGTCCACTTTCATTTCTTCACATTTACATTACAATTACTTCTAATAGCTTCCCCTATACTTTCCTTGGCATCTTTGTCTGTTAGTTCTCATTAGTACATCACACACGTGTCACACGCACAGTAGTACTTGACATGTTTAATGCCGCATAATAGGGAAAAAACAGCGCAAAATTCTGACAGGACACACAAGGTGAGGAAGGCACGACAACCTTTTCTCTAACCCTTTCGCAAAAAGAAATAGATTTTTTTGAACCGCAGGTGATATGTTAGCACGTGTTTGTGGCGCTCAGTGATGACGCATTTCGACGAGAGATAGGGGCACAAAATCGTGTTATTTTTCTTTCTATATTTGTCTGTCAAGGTATATATGTGCCCACATGTCAATATATAAACCAGTTGTAAGTCAACGCTGTTGTCGTGCCTTCTTCACCTTGTGTCCCGTCAGAATTTTTCGCTGGGTTTTTCCCTCTTATAAGTTTGAACCAACTCGCCCAAGCTTCAACCCTCGCAAGCTTTAATGTCGCATGTTTTCCTTTGTGCGTGTGACACATGTGTAATGAACATAGGTCGGATCTTTAGGGAGTACTCACTCAAACTCACTCACCACAATTTTTTCAGCCTTCGCACTCACTCACGTTCACACTCACGTCCACTCACACTCATGAGTACTCACTCACGTTCACACTCACGACCACTCACACGCATGAGTACTCACTCATACTCAACTCACCACGTTCAAATGAGTGTGAGTGAGTGCGAGGTGAGTGCACTCATGAGTGAGTGTGCCGAGCTATGGCAATGAATATAGATTTTAGTCGCACTGTAGATCTGAGGTATTTAAGGGACATGAGCACTCTGCAAACAGTAGCGTGAATCCAGAAAACTGTCAAGGGGTGACACACATCTTGATGCCATGGCCAGGGGCGTAGGCAGAAATTTTTTTCGGGGGGGGGGAGGGGAGGGGGGGGCACCACCTTGATATGGAGGGCAGTCCTGGCAGACAGAAGTGGTCGAGTGTCATTTCGAGCAATATATGCCATGGCAAAAAAAAAAAAAAAATCGGGGGGGTGGAGGGGTACGGTCTTGGTGTGCCACCTCCTGGCTACACTGGCGATGACAGCCATTTTGTTTCTCATAAATGTACGTTTTATTTATTTATTCAAAATACCTGCAGCGCCCGAAGGCATTATTGCAGGGGGAAATACACAGGGTAACATTTGCTTACATAAAAAGGATAACTATGAAAACAAGATTAACAAAAAAGCAGAAAAAAAGGTGTAGCTAGTATGTCTCTGAACGATGTTTCAGTGCGACAGTCAACAATCTCCTGTGGAAGCTGATTCCACTGGGAGATTGTGTGCGGAAAAAAATGAGTGTAAGTATACGTTTGTTGCGCAAAAACTTTCTCTTATCTTTGGAGAGTGGTCACTTCTGTGAGATAAGAAATAGGGAGGTAAAATGTAAGATTCTTTATCTATTTTAATCATGCCGTGAAAAATTTTGAAAAGCATTTCTTATCGAATGTTTTTTTTCTCCGTGTACTTTGTAATTCTCATCCCAACCTATCCTTTAGTGCAGTAACACTAAGCGTGAAGTCATAGTTAGGACTGACAAATCGGGCTGCACGGTTTTGTACCAGCTCGAGCATATTGGGTAGGGTTTTACTTTGCGGGTCTCAAGCCACGCAGGCGTACTCTATTATAGGTCTGATGTTCGAAAAATAGTCTCTGATTTTGGGAGGAGCTAAGCGGAAGTTTCGTTTACCAAAATTTAAAATTCTACAGGATCTCGCTGTAACATATTCAACATGCTTATTCCAAGTAAGATTTCATGAAAAATGAACACCAAGGTATTTCTAATCAGTTCCTCGCGCTATCTGGACGGTGTCTAATGTGCAATCAAACAGGTATGGATCGTGTTTGCGAGTGAAGGAGATGCATTGAAATTTACTACAGGTTCAGAGACATAGGCCACCTAACACACCAGTGAATGATACTATCTAAATTGCGTTGCGAGTACGCATGGTCAGAAAGAGATCTAATGCAATGGTAAATCACACAATCATCCGCATACTGACACACTTTGCATGAAACATTCTGAGCAATATCATTGATGTACACTAGAAACAGCAGAGACCCGAAAACAGATCGCTGAGGGATCTGTTTGTAATTATATAAAAATTAAAATCATGTTTCCAAAAAAATTAAGAAGAAGGTAAACATGGGTCTGAGCAGCCAATAGTTGGCAAATTTAGTTTCTAAGTATAGCTCGTAGGTATAAACTGCAGCATATTTCTAGCCAATATGTCATTCGTGTTATACCATCACAGGAACAGCTTTTCTTTGGCTTCAGCTCCTGTTTGCCTCCCATGATTTAACCCTGGAATCTTTCTTGTAAAGCGTGCTTATATTCACCAGTGACTTTTTTAAATAACAAAATTAAGTGTGAGAAATCACATTCATACTTCATTTTCAATGACATCCACCAAATCGTCTGCATAAATAAATAACCACGTATGATCGGGGTTTTTTTTTTTTACTTTGCACTTCAAAAGCCAGAATAACAAACGTACGCGGCACTTCGGATCTCGCCCGTAGCACTTCGTAAAGCAGGACCTCTAGAGTGCATTTCGAAACCAAGACAGCGTTCACTCCGGTATATCGTTTCTACTTATTAAAATGGCTTCAGAGCTCAGAATTAATATCAAGGAGAGTGCACTATCCTAAACTGTCAAGCTATTCAAATATGATATTCGAAAGGAAAACGTCAAGGGGGGGGACACTCGCATGGGGTGTTTCCCCCCAGCCTGAATACAAGAGGGGTCAGGACGCGCCCTGACCCTGCCTTGATTTACGCCACTGCTGGCAACAAATTGTTCGAGCAGGCCCGACCATATTGTCAGTAGCAAAAAATTCCCCGACGATTACGATACTGCGCGAATTCTGAGCGCAGCTTCGGGTTGGGGCAAGGCCAACTGCGTTTGAAGATTTGGCATTCCGCAAGGCACCCACTACGCCATAGATAATAAATTTTGTGGAGTAGGACAGCACCCACTACGCTTTTATTAGATGTGAAGCATCTTATGGCGAAGCTTAATCCGGTGGTGGTGGTGGTGGTGGTGGTGGTGGTGTGCCGCGTGCCCACCCTTACTGCGCATGCGCAAACAGTTAAAGAAAAAATAAAAATAAAAAAACCTCCTCTCCCCCCTCTCTCTCCTCTAGGCATCCCTCCCCACGGCAACCACACCCTCACTGCGCATGCGCCTCCCTTCCTCTCTCCCCTCTTACACTCCCCCCCTCTCTCCATCCCTGCCCGCGGCGTCTAACTCCCCCCTGCGCATGCGCGTCCCCCCCTCTCTCTCATCTCCTACGCTCCCCCCCCTCTCTCCTTTACGCATCCCTGCCCACGGCGTTCACACTCCCACTGCGCATGCGTGTCACCCCCTCTCAATCCTCTCCTCCGCTTCCCCCTCTCTCGCCTCGCGACGCCGACGCAGGCAGCGTCTGCTAGCGAGTTTCTTGGTTGAAAAAACCGACTGCTCGCGCTGCACAACCGTTCACTGGCCATCCCATATATATGGCAATGGATCTTGACCTC
Source organism: Rhipicephalus appendiculatus (assembly GCA_030522465.1). NCBI lineage: Eukaryota > Metazoa > Arthropoda > Arachnida > Ixodida > Ixodidae > Rhipicephalus > Rhipicephalus appendiculatus. Next base: position 27,500 of record JALIZH010018216.1, on the reverse strand, counting down.
CAAGGTGGTGCCGGTGGAAGATTTCTCCTGTGCGTTGTTGAACAATAAAAATTCGCAGCGTGCGCGTTAACTAAAAGCGGAGTGCGGGTCTCTGTGTCCAGTCGGAGTCTTCTGTCTCTCATTGCCCATTAGCAGCGATTGGCATGTTCCAGTAGGAAACACCGCTCCATCACTGCGTGCTTTGCGCCTCCTCAGTTTTCTCTCCTGCGCAACGCTGCGATAGGGCCAGCGTCAACGCCACCGCCAGTGTAAGCGTTAGCGCCCGCTGCTTCACATCTACACATGGTTCCCTTTAGCGGGAGATGGTGTAATTTTTTTCATCTTTCTGCGGATAAGCGAGGTCCCACCATAAGAGAGTTATAACGAGTCCACCACTGAAAATAATTGCTGCATGTCGAATCATATTGCAGTTTCATGAATAAAATATGCAACCAAATTTGCCTTCGAAACAACTCACGGGTTCATCATCATTATTATTATTATTATTATTATTATTATTATTATTATTATTATTATTATTATTATTATTATTATTATTATTATTATTGGTGTTTTAAGTGGCAAAACCATGATGTGACTGTGAGGCACACCGTACATTGGAGGGCTCCGAAAGTTTCGACCACCTGTGGTTCTTAAACGTGCACCTAAATCCAAGTAGACGGGCCTCAGGCGTTTCGTCTCCATCGAAATACGACCGCTGCGGCCGGCATCGGAGGCTTGAATTTCGGGTTAGCAGCCGAGCACCGTTACGACTGTGCCGCTGAGGCGGCACTGTAGATATACACTGTAGATATACATGTACGGCAAGTTGTCCATGTAGATATATCATTTTGCAGCCACCTAGCCCGTCATATATAAAAACTATGTTAAGTAAGAAAGAGCTGATGCTCCATTTACCCCCCGTCATACTCACTGCAATCAGTGGCTTGTAAATACAATACGCAATAGCCACAACGAGCGCTTACCATATCAGCGGATTGTCGAAGGGGTGGCAGTAGTATCCGCCTGTAAGAAAATTGAACAGAAAATCAATGTTTTTTAAGTGTATACTTGTGTCAAGACAATTTTGTAGCACAATTTTGAATAGGTCGTCGTGTTCTTTCTTTCTTTCTTTCTTTCTTTCTTTCTTTCTTTCTTTCTTTCTTTCTTTCTTTCTTTCTTTCTTTCTTTCTTTCTTTCTTTCTTTCTTTCTTTCTTTCTTTCTTTCTTTCTTTCTTTCTTTCTTTCTTTCTTTCTTTCTCTTTATTTCTTTCTTTTTTCTTTCTTTCTTTTTTTTTTAAGAGGAGGGGTATTCGAGCGTGTATCGATATTCGTGTGATCACAGTTGATGGAAATTCAAGCAATAAAAGCTATCCAGCTATTACGAACGAAGACACAGGAGAGGCTGCTCCTATTTTTACACAAATAAAATACACATTAGCCTTTCCCACAAATGTGTATGAAATTCACGAGTGAACATTTTCTCTTTCGCATAAGTCTCTATGTGGCAGCTATCTGTGTCTACCTTCTCGAACGTTTCGTTTACTGTTATAAGCAAACCTTCAGTTGCTTTGCTGTTTACAGATATAAAATTTTGTTTCATCCCCTCTTATAGAAAGGATGCATGAGCTGGCTTTCTTTTTACAAGCGTGTGCACTTAGAAAAAAGTAAAGGGTTCATTGGACTGTGCAGGGTGTTTTTTTTTTTTATACAGTACAGATTTTTTATAAAACTGCGATGACAGTCAGTAATATATGCCGTCTTTGCACGCGACCTCTACGTTGAGGCGGAAATACTTTGCTGCAGCGAAAGTGACACCGAAGTCACTAAACAAACAAAAGCCCATTAATTAACTTTTTATTAACCCGAAAGATGTAGGTTTGATTCCAGTTGCGGCGGTCGCACTTCGAAGGAGGCCAAATGCTAGATGCTGGCGTACTGTGCCATGTCAGAACCCCAGCTGGTCGAGATTAACCGGAGCCCTCCACTACGGCGTCTCTCATAGCTTGAGTCACGTCGGGGCGCTCCCGTAAACTGATTCCGATTCATTCCAGCTGTGCTATCCATAGGATTCATTGATGTAGTTTGATGAGTCAACTTTATGATGCCGTTCGAGGGCAAGAAATCATTAGCTCAGCGACATAATATTTGTTCCCGAAGTGCCGAGAACAAACAAACATCGTCGGAGTAACTTGCACATGCAGGTTATTTACGCCGTTATTCACCGTTCACTTAAAAAACGGAAACTTGTGAAGAGATACTAACCCGCCTTTCCCCCCTCGCTCAGGTGCATATCGAAACGCAGAAAAACTGCTTCGTAACAGATTTCCTTTCTTTACTGATGACGAATCCATCTGCCAGAACCACTACCACACGTGCGAAAGCGAATGTCGTCTGCTACATGGACCTAAATAGCCTGTTTCACGCTCTCTTCGTTAGGTAGCGTATTGGCTCAAACTATTCGCGAATAATCCCCTCATAGGTGTTATAAATATTCCTCACCTCCCAAAAAGCACTGCCGAGGCTAGGACATCAGCTTTTGTACTCTCGTGCAAGTCTGCACCCTCTTTCCGTTGAAAAGGTCTGCCAGGAGAGAGCGCTCGCAAGTATCGTGGCTGCCAACACAAACTCGTGACGCAGGGGGCGGTTGGTTGTTTACACGAAAACCAAAGGCGTGTTTCGTGTGCAGTGGCGCGACACGCACTATAAAAATGATTTTAAACGTGTTCTATGCTATATTATTCGTTGATATATCGAGATAATGCGTGTGTGTCCACACAAATTTATCCCACAAGTTATCTCGACTACAAAACTTTGTATCAGTACTCCTTTAACCATAATTCCACACGTGCTCCTTTCTATTTTTCATATTGCCACGCGCGTTTCTTTTACTGTATTCGGTTTCCGCCCACAAAGACTATCAGCAGTACTCGGCGCAGACCGCGCTTTATTGTTCCAGAAGCTTCTCGGTTGTAGTAGATCGTTTTGTTAAGATTGCACGCAAGACGGTAACACTCAAGATTATTCCAGAGCTTGCGCGACGACTAGTGATAAGGCTAGAATGTTCCACGCGTGATTTATAAAAGCCGGCGCGTTCCAACGATGTTGAGTTGATCGACGGCCGACGCTCTGTTCGCCGCTATCAGTGCCAGCGTTTATTGCTGTAATCTGACCTTCAGTTTACCGGTCACAAGTTCGGCCCAAATAAAGTGTTTCATCTTGGACTACTGCCTACTGCCTTCGTCAACGTCACGACCACGTGAGTGCTGTTCCTTCATGTTCCGGACGCCCCCGTCAAGCCGTGAACCCAGCCCACAGCGCGGAGAAGACACCGAAGCCCCCGTGCAGCAACGAGCTAGTCGCAGGCTGCAAGGCTTGCAACCAGAGTCCATCCCGATCTGCTAGAACGGTCGCCGAGGAGGCTCGATCGGCTAAAGGAAGCCTGCTGGTCTTGTTGGCGGTGTCTTCCGTCGCTGACAGTCTCGGCACGTCCTTACGTAGCGGGCGACGTCGGCGGCAAGGCGCGGCCAGTAGTACTTTTCCTGAACTCTTGCGATCGTGCAGGAAACACCTAGATGTCCAGCCGTCGGATCGTCGTGTAGGGCCTGGAGGACTTCTGGTCTCATTGATGATGGAACCACGAGAAGGTGTTTGGCTCGAAGGGGCGAGAAGTTCTTCTTTAGGAGGACTCCGTTTCTCAGGAAGAACGACGCCAGTCCTCTCTTGAATACCTTCGGAACAGTGGCGCTCTTGCCTTCGAGGTATTCGATAAGGCTCCTGAGTTCCGGGTCCGTTCGCTGTCGCTCGGCGAAGTCGTCGGCACTTATGGTTCCCAGGAAGCCGTCATCATCCTGGTCGTCCAGCGGCGGTAAGTCGACGGGGGCACGAGACAGGCAGTCGGCGTCAGAGTGTTTTCTTCCGGACTTGTAAACGACGGTAATGTCGAATTCTTGAAGTCTCAGGCTCCACTGTGCGAGGCGACCGGAAGGGTCTTTCAAGCTAGCTAGCCAACACAAGGCGTGGTGGTCGCTCACAACTTTGAAGGGCCTGCCGTAAAGGTAGGGGCGAAACTTTGATGTAGCCCAAATAATGGCAATGCACTCCTTTTCTGTTGTGGAGTAGTTGGCCTCTGCCTTTGATAGCGACCGGCTAGCATAACTGATAACCCTTTCCAGTCCGTCCATCCTCTGCACAAGGACGGCGCCGAGTCCTACGCTGCTCGCGTCGGTGTGCACTTCTGTTTTGGCGTGTTCGTCGAAATGCGCAAGTAACGGAGACGTTTGCAGGCGTCGTTTTAGTTCTTGAAATGCTTTCTCCTGGGGCCGTTCCCAACGTCGACTTGCGGAAACAAATGGATCGTCGTAGCCACCGACTACCTCACCCGCTACGCCGAAACAAAAGCCCTGCCCAAAGGCAGTGCCGCCGAGGTAGCCAAGTTCTTCGTTGAGAACATCTTCCTTCGACACGGCGCCCCAGAGGTTCTCATCACCGACAGAGGCACGGCGTTTACGGCTGACCTAACCCAGGCGATCTTGGGATACAGCCACACAAGTCACCGCCGGACCACCGCCTACCACCCACAGACCAACGGCCTGACCGAGCGTCTAAATAAGACCATTGCCGACATGCTGGCCATGTACGTCGACGTCGAACACAAGACGTGGGACGCCATCCCTCCGTACGCGACCTTCGCATACAACACGGCCGTTCAAGAAACGACGCAGATGACGCCATACAAGTTGGTCTACGGACAGAGCCCGGCAACGACGCTCGACGCCATGTTACCGAATGTCACCGATGAGGAAAACATCGACGTGACCGCCTACCTACAGCGCGCCGAAGAAGCACGACAGCTCACCCGCCTGCGGATCAAGAACCAGCAGACGACTGACAGCCGCCGCTACAATCTTCGACGACGGTTCGTGGAATACCAGCCCGGTGACCGCGTTTGGGTGTGGACGCCGATGCGACGACGCGGACTTGGTGAAAAACTTATGCGACGATACTTCGGACCCTATAGGGTGCTTCGACGTCTCGGCACACTCGACTACGAGGTTGTCCCCGACGGCATTTCGAACTCTCAACGGTGCCGTGCGCGACCTGAATCGTCCATGTCGTGCGCCTGAAGCCGTTTTGCGCGCGGTAGTGAACCTGAGGACTGTAGTTTTTTTTTTTTCCATTGGACTTTCTTGCTTGTGCGTATTGTTTATTCAACTTTCTAGATTTATTGTCGTTATTTATTGTTGCATGTATTTTTCCCATGTGTTCTGTTCTAGTCGTCGGGACGATGCCTTTTCAGAGGGGGCATTGCCACGCGCGTTTCTTTTACTGTATTCGGTTTCCGCCCACAAAGACTATCAGCAGTACTCGGCGCAGACCGCGCCTTATTGTTCCAGAAGCTTCTCGGTTGTAGTAGATCGTTTTAAGATTGCACGCAAGACGGTAACACAAGATTATTCCAGAGCTTGCGCGACGCCGAGTGATAAGGCTAGAATGTTCCACGCGTGATTTATAAAAGCCGGCGCGTTCCAACGATGTTGAGTTGATCGACGGCCGACGCTCTGTTCGCCGCTATCAGTGCCAGCGTTTATTGCTGTAATCTTACTTTCCGTTTACCGGCCACAATTCCGGCCGAATAAACAGTTTCATCTTGGACTACTGCCTTGGTCAACGTCACGACCACGTGACAATATTCCAAGTGGTCATCTGGCGTTCGCATATTAGTAATCATACACTAGATTTGGTAAGCTCTATAAAAGCACTGCATATCATCTACGGAGTGGATAATCGCCTTGAACGCGTCGTGTTTTCTGATGCAGCATGCGCATGCGGGCTTAGCACAATGCGAATCAGTCCCGTTCGTACGAAGCTTTCACTTATTACCCTGCAGCTGCGGATGTGCGAAGGCGACCATTCTTGTTCTCTTTCTTACCCCTTCACGACCGGCACCGCTGTGCCACGGACACATAAAGCTTCACGGACACAGGGAGGCGAGCGCTATCCGGAGACTGTGGATCAGTCAGTAGACCTGTGGGCCAGTAAGAAATCTCCGGCGGCGGCGCGTGAACGGCGCGGGGCACAACGGACGGCGGCGGCGTAGCGCGGAAGAGGAGGGGGAGGAAGGCAGAGCTAGGGGGGCGAGGGAGAGAAAGTAGTCCCGGTAATTTAGAAAAAACATGGTTGATCCCTCCGTTATAGAATCGGTATAACACGAAAGTGAAACGTGTCTTTACAGACGTAGTTGAATGTTTACTGTACATTGATATAAGATAGCTTGCACAACGTCTATAAGTGTTTGACAGTTAGGGTGCCGTTTAACGTGGATGCATCCACGTTGACGCTTGGTGGTACATCTGTATCCGGACGACTAATGTCCATGATCAATGACTAAACATGCCCTTGTTGTCATAGATGCTTGGGGTAGCTGTACGGTTAGAGCGGAATTAGAGAAAGCGGTGTGACAGCCAGAACAGTGTCATTGATTGGACGCCGAATGTGCGCTAAGGTCGCCTACTCGCTGCATGTTCGAGTTATATTGAACAACGCTGCCAGACCAGAGGCAAACGCAAGGCGCTTCGTGTCTTCCCCGTTGGCCGGCTGCAATTTTTCGCGGGGCGAGATAGGAAGGCGTAGTTACAGCCACGCCAAGCACTCGCGCGACGTAGAGCTATTTTTGGTATGGACGGATGCTATGAGCGAGGAAGACGCTAGGGGTAAGGTCGCCACCTGGCAGTGTGTTAATGCGTCGATAAAATTGTACTTTTCCTATTCAAAACGCGCCGAATGGGACGAACGCGTAGAAACGACGCGTTGAAAGAATTAATCGTGCATTTCACGGTCATAATGCATTACTTCACTTTAGCAAGAGCACTGTGACAGGATAGTGGTAGATATAAAGAGCTTTTTTTTTTAAAGCCTACAGAGTATGTGACCGTGGCGCAGTGGATAGCATGCCCGGCATCTCTCGTCGCTGATCAAGAGGTCGTAGGTTCGACTCTCGTTGACGGAACTTTTTTTCTTTGTCTTCTGATCATGCGTATTTTTTCAACGTCATTTCCGTGACGGAAATACGTCACTCAAATCTTGGTGGACTCCGGCATAAAACACTTTCGTGTTAAAAAATAGCAGTTTCACCAAAAGGGCGAAGCAATGGATGCGATAGCAACAAATCATAATGTTATACGAAGAAAGGCTAGCAGCTGTCTCCTGGATCCGATATCGCGTAACTCTACAAAACGCTGGTGTAAGGGAATACGGCCGCTCCCGGGAGAGAAGCGGCTTTCGTCCAGTCTGTCGTCTCATTGCGAAGCGGTGGGATCACAACACGTAGATGTCTGCGGAGATAGCGCGCGCGCCAGCGCTCGCGACCGCGTCCATATGATCAAAGTTCGCTGCTGCTGCTCGAGCGACGCAGCACCCCTTTCCTCCCCCGACGTCCCCTTTATGCTCTTTCGCCAAGCGAAAGACGGGCGGGGAGCATTTCCTCTCTGCTTTAGGAGCAATCGATGGCAGGCTTCGCATGTTATCGCATGCGCCCTCCATGCGACGGAGATGGCCGGAATTTTTCATCTCTGCTTCAGCCGCGTTCATCGCCAGCGCTCGCGAGGTTTTACTTGCGGTTAGGGCATACGATGCTCGGAGCGATGTTTTCGATTTGGACTTTATACGGCGCATGAAGGCGACGGCAAAAGCTGGTGAGAGTGTCCATATAATTGCCATCGCAATAGAAATATGCAAGAGCCGTAGAAGCGGGCTCGCTTTCTTTTTTTTGCAGAGCTGGATCTCTCCGCTGTGAAGAGTTCGTCCGTTAACTGGAACTTAGTTGGGTGGTTGTTTGGGCTAGTTGGTGTAGCATTTTTACCGAGGGATTGTTGGGGGGGGGGGGGGGGGGCGGTGTAAAGTGCTAAACGGATGACGAGTACATGAGCGAACATAATGCATTTCGTTTGTCCGGTCATGTCCACGTCGTCCCTTTGCACGTTTTACCCTTCCCCTCACGGTAATAGTTAACAGGACGATCACCAATTCATCCGGCGTCTTCTTCATGGTGTTTACTTCCAAATTTATTTATCAATTTGCACGAATAAAAATGAAAGGAAGAGAGTTTACAATGTAACCTTTATATATATATATATATATATATATATATATATATATATATATATATATATATATATATATATATAGTCGAAAAAAAGAGGACGACAAACGTACGAAACGCAAATTTTTACTAACGTTTCGGCAGGAGGACCTGCCTTCGTCGTTTCTTATATATATATATATATATATATATATATATATATATATATATATATATATATATATATATATATATATTCATCTACTTCATTTACCTGCGCATAGTGTAGATAGAAGATACCAAGAATATATTATCCAGCGAGTTGGTACGTCGCTGTTTAATGCCGGAGCACGCCGCAGCGTTGAGGACATGCAATACTCGTGATACTTCTGGAGGAGAGAAATATGCAACTTCCGGGGAAGTGATGTATTTTATTTTCAGATTCCCCGCTCGGATTAAAAGAAAAGTCAAACAGCGGCGCCGCTTCCGGGATCTCTCTTGGGGCTTCGGCGGCGGCGCAAGCGGCGAGAGCAAAACAGGCGGCGGCGACGCACAGGTCTAGCCGGAAGGTAACCAGTGGCGCGCGCAGCTGATCGAGCCAGATCACAGCAGCAGCGTCCAGAAACTCAAGGGGCGGGCAAAAAAATTCAAGAGCCTTTGCCACATCGGACAAAAGGGGGCAAGCGAAGCTTATCGTGTGCCTTTTTCTTTCTTTCTTTCTTTCTTTCTTTCTTTCTTTCTTTCTTTCTTTCTTTCTTTCTTTCTTTCTTTCTTTCTTTCTTTCTTTCTTTCTTTCTTTCTTTCTTTCTTTCTTTCTCTCCTTCTTTCTTTCTTGCTGTCTTTCTTTCTTTCTTTCCTTCTTTCTTTCTTTCTTTCTTTCTTTCTTGCTGTCTTTCTTTCTTCCTTTCTTTCCTTCTTTCTTTCTTTCTTTCTTGCAGTCTTTCTTTCCTTCCTTCTTTCTTTCTTTCTTTCTTTCCTTCTTTCTTTCTTTCTTTCTCTCCTTCTTTCTTTCTTGCTGTCTTTCTTTCTTTCTTTCTTTCTTTCTTTCCTTCTTTCTTTCTTTCCTTCTTCCTTTCTTTCTTTCCTTCTTTCTTTCTTTCTTTCTTTCTTTCTTTCTTTCTTTCTTTCCTTCTTTCCTTCTTTCTTTCTTTCTTTCTTTCCTTCTTTCTTTCTTTCCTTCTTCCTTTCTTTCCTTCCTTCTTTCTTTCTTCCTTTCTTTTTTTTCTTGCTTTCTTTCTTGCTTTCTTTCTTGCTTTCTTTCTTTCTTTCTTTCATTCTTTCTTTCCTTCTTTCCTTCTTTCTTTCCTTCTTTCTTTCTTTCTTTCCTTCCTTCTTTCTTTCTTTCCTTCTTTCTTTCCTTCTTTCTTGCTTTCTTTCTTTCTTTCCTTCTTTCCTTCTTTCTTTCTTTCTTTCCTTCTTTCTTTCTTTCTCTCTTTCTTTCTTTCTTTCTTTCTTTCTTGCTGTCTTTCTTTCTTTCTTTCCTTCTTTCTTTCTTTCTTTCTTGCTGTCTTTCTTTCTTTCTTTCTTGCTGTCTTCCTTTCTTTCTTTCTTTCTTTCCTTCTTTCTTTCTTGCTGTCTTTCCTTCTTTCTTTCTTTCCTTCCTTCTTTCTTTCTTTCTTTCCTTCTTTCTTTCTTTCTTGCTGTCTTTCTTTCTTGCTGTATTTCCTTCTTTCTTTCTTTCTTGCTGTATTTCCTTCTTTCTTTCTTTCTTGCTGTTTTTCTTTCTTTCTTTCTTTCTTTCTTGCTGTCTTTCTTTCCTTCTTTCTTTCTTTCTTGCTGTCTTTCTTTCTTTCTTGCTGTCTTTCTTTCTTTCTTGCCGTCTTTCTTTCTTTCTTGCTGTCTTTCTTTCTTTCTTGCTGTCTTTCTTTCCTTCTTTCTTTCTTTCTTTCTTGCTGTCTTTCTTTTCTTCCTTCTTTCTTTCTTTCTTTCTTTCTTTCCTTCTTTCTTTCTTTCTTTCTTTCCTTCTTTCTTTCTTTCTTTCTTTCCTTCTTTCTTTCTTGCTGTCTTTCTTTCTTTCTTTCTTTCTTGCTGTCTTTCTTTCTTTCTTGCTGTATTTCCTTCTTTCTTTCTTTCTTGCTGTTTTTCTTTCTTTCTTTCTTCCTTTCTTGCTGTCTTTCTTTCTTTCTTTCCTTCTTTCTTTCTTTCTTGCTGTCTTTCTTTCTTGCTTGCTGTCTTTCTTTCTTTCTTGCCGTCTTTCTTTCTTTCTTGCTGTCTTTCTTCCTTTCTTTCTTGCTGTCTTTCCTTCTTTCTTTCTTTCTTTCTTTCCTTCTTTCTTTCTTTCTTGCTGTTTTTCTTTCTTTCTTTCTTTCTTTCTTTCTTGCTGTCTTTCTTTCTTTCTTTCTTTCTTTCTTGCTGTCTTTCTTTCTTTCTTTCTTGCTGTCTTTCTTTCTTTCCTTCTTTCTTTCTTTCTTTCTTTCTTTCTTTCTTGCTGTCTTTCTTTCTTTCTTTCTTTCTTTCTTGCTGTCTTTCTTCCTTTCTTTCTTTCTTTCTTTCTTTCTTTCTTTCTTTCTTTCTTTCTTTCTTTCTTTCTTTCTTTCTTGCTGTCTTTCTTTCTTTCTTTCTTTCTTGCTGTCTTTCTTTCTTTCTTTCTTGCTGTCTTCCTTTCTTTCTTTCTTTCTTTCTTTCCTTCTTTCTTTCTTGCTGTCTTTCCTTCTTTCTTTCTTTCCTTCCTTCTTTCTTTCTTTCTTTCCTTCTTTCTTTCTTTCTTGCTGTCTTTCTTTCTTGCTGTATTTCCTTCTTTCTTTCTTTCTTGCTGTATTTCCTTCTTTCTTTCTTTCTTGCTGTTTTTCTTTCTTTCTTTCTTTCTTTCTTGCTGTCTTTCTTTCCTTCTTTCTTTCTTTCTTGCTGTCTTTCTTTCTTTCTTGCTGTCTTTCTTTCTTTCTTGCCGTCTTTCTTTCTTTCTTGCTGTCTTTCTTTCTTTCTTGCTGTCTTTCTTTCCTTCTTTCTTTCTTTCTTTCTTGCTGTCTTTCTTTTCTTCCTTCTTTCTTTCTTTCTTTCTTTCTTTCCTTCTTTCTTTCTTTCTTTCTTTCTTTCTTTCCTTCTTTCTTTCTTTCTTTCTTTCCTTCTTTCTTTCTTGCTGTCTTTCTTTCTTTCTTTCTTTCTTGCTGTCTTTCTTTCTTTCTTGCTGTATTTCCTTCTTTCTTTCTTTCTTGCTGTTTTTCTTTCTTTCTTTCTTCCTTTCTTGCTGTCTTTCTTTCTTTCTTTCTTTCTTTCCTTCTTTCTTTCTTTCTTGCTGTCTTTCTTTCTTGCTTGCTGTCTTTCTTTCTTTCTTGCCGTCTTTCTTTCTTTCTTGCTGTCTTTCTTCCTTTCTTTCTTGCTGTCTTTCCTTCTTTCTTTCTTTCTTTCTTTCCTTCTTTCTTTCTTTCTTGCTGTTTTTCTTTCTTTCTTTCTTTCTTTCTTGCTGTCTTTCTTTCTTTCTTTCTTTCTTGCTGTCTTTCTTTCTTTCTTTCTTGCTGTCTTTCTTCCTTTCCTTCTTTCTTTCTTTCTTGCTGTCTTTTTTTTCTTTCTTTCTTTCTTTCTTTCTTTCTTTCTTTCTTTCTTTCTTTCTTGCTGTCTTTCTTTCTTTCTTTCTTTCTTGCTGTCTTTCTTCCTTTCTTTCTTTCTTTCTTTCTTTCTTTCTTTCTTTCTTTCTTTCTTGCTGTCTTTCTTTCTTTCTTTCTTTCTTGCTGTCTTTCTTCCTTTCTTTCTTTCTTTCTTTCTTTCTGTCTTTCCTTCTTTCTTTCCTTCTTTCTTGCTGTCTTTCTTTCTTTCTTTCTTTCTTTCTGATTGCGTGACGCTCTCTCCCAACTTTTTCCTTCCTCTGTGAGGAATCGGACCTTCATCCACGTGCTTAAGTAGAGTAGCACTTCTGCTGCAACAACCACGGTCACACGTCAATGAAATGCAACAGTCGAAGGTAACATTGAAGTTTGGTGACGTCAAATGACAAGTGACGTCGACCAAAGATTATATTTTTATATAAACGGCTGACAGCCAACAAGTCCATCATCGAGAGAGCATCTGTTATTGGAGAAACGGCGCGCGTACAAATACTCACGTGACCGCCAGCGCGCCTTCGAGGGCCTCACTTGTGTACACACGCATTTTTGCACACTGCCGGCGCCGAGTTATTCGCGAAACAAGTCGTCACTGCCATCGAAATCTCTAACTCATAGAACCTTCGCTCAAAAAGGTTTCGCTTTAAAGCTAAGTTTTTCTAACGATCGCCACTCAAGCGACGCATTGCGACATTCGGAAGGCCCCCCATATAAACACCCCCCCCCCCCTTTTTTTTAGAGCGCAGGTCTGAAGCGCCCGCTCATGGGTCGCGTCATCCGTTGTGACCCAGCCAGCATTGGCACTGAAGAGGATGAAATAAAGCTCACGCATAGCGCAGCGGAGCTTCAAAGCGAGTGGAGGAAAGCGGAGAGAGATGAAAGACGGCGGCGGTAGCGAAGAGAGAGCGCGAGGAGAGAGCGTTGCCGCTGCTATAGAGAATGCGTGAGGCACGCATTCTTGCATTCGTGCTTTCTTTCTGAAAATAAGCGACGCAATTGGTGGAAGTACGTATTGTCTGCGGCTAAACGAGGTGCCCGAGCATGGGCTGAGCGCCGGCAGTGCCATGGAGAATCCAGTGGTGCGCGCCGCCGAACCAGATGCAGGGCGCCGTCGCCGTGAATACCCGGCAATGAGGGCCATCGGAGCAGACGAAGCACGGCCGCTGGGAGGATCCTGCCTTTCTCATATCGGGAATATCCCAAACAGCTGCGGGCTAGTCTCCCATTATGCAGCATCGTGATCGACGGTGGATTTTTGTCCCAAGTGTCTCCTGAGTAATTCGCTGTTTTCAGTGCAGTAAACGGGCTCAATATTTTTTCGAGTACATTTTAGAAGTCCTCAAGAAGACTGGGGCATTTGGCATGGTTTGAATCAACTGTATTCGGTAGCAAATAGCTCTCGCAGCAACCAATTTCTCTGCTCCATACACTCTCATAAGCTATAAAAGTAATTCACTTACTACGGGGAAGGAACTGTGCCATGGATATTGGCTAAAATTTTAATTAGGCGATCCATCTCACTGTGTTGGTAGATGTTCCGGTACTGCAACCACTGGGAAGTCACTCCGAATTCACCTTCTTTTGCGACGATTTCCCTCGCTCGCACGTCGGCATCGTCCCAGCTGTTGCCTCGTACCTCGACGCGCGCCCCTTCCAGCTGCAGCTTCTCGACCATGCGATGCGGAACGTTGTCGGAGATCACCACCACGCACTCCATTCCCAGCTGGCGCGCGCCGTACGCCACCGCCATGCCGGCATTACCGCCTGACGCTATGACCACTTTGGAGGCACCTTGCCGCTTAGCCTGCGAGCATTAGAGAGACCGTCTCTTATGTCGCGCTTCTGAGGTGACTGTGCTTTGACAGCATAACATGCGTAAGGAAATGTTAAACATGCAAATTTGCAGGTTTTACATCAACGTTAAAATATGGTCATCATCCTCAGTCTATATATATTTTTTTGTCCACTGCTGCATGAAAGTCTCTTTCAACGGTGCAGTCGGACCCGCGCATATCAAACTCACAAAAAAGGGGTATTAGTTCGATATATTGTAGAATTGGATATACAACTTTTAATAGAAATGTACTTGCACTGTGAATTTCGGTGCGCAAGTTGGCTTTACGGCACTGTCTCATAATTATGTAAGAAAGACGCCTTCTCAGTAAAATGTGGTTATTTATTATTTTCTTTTTTTTGTATCTCTCCGTGGTTTGTATGTTGGGGATGCGAGTTATATGAAGGAGCGAGTTATACGCGAGAAAATACGGTATGGATAAAAATTGCGCCTTAAAATCTTGATACGCCGCTGTGCGTGCTCGTCGGGCGCAGCGTCACGTCCGCGCTGGTCCAGATGTGGGCCTTGTTTTTCAACGTCATACTTAGCGTGCTTCTTGGCATGTTGTACGCAGCGGCGACTCAAGGCTTCTTTTGGACCGACTCAAGTTGGACCGTGTTGATTATTGCCAGCCTTGCGAAAAACACAACAGGTTCTTCTGCTTCACGGCATCCAGCGCGTTAAGGAAACCCTGACGGCGAAACTGTTGTTTGCGACTTTCTTACTGTAATTTATAGCTTTGTGTCCGGTAATTCTGGTAATCTCAAAATTGAAGCTTAAATGCTCTAACGTTTCGCAAATTAATGCTAGCGTCGTGAATTGCGACCAATTTTGTGTCACTTGGAAACGCCCGCTTAAAACCATAAGAAATTAGAGCCCCACAGCGGGAGAGTGCCTAAGATCACTTGCTCTCAGGCTTCTGATTGCGCAGTTTTCAAAACGGGGCCCCGCGCGCGGTAAGAAATGAAATGGTATGGGTACTTCGATATGTTAAAGGGCCCCTAAACCACACAGAGGTCGAAATTTAGGTGTGGTTGGGCAGGAGTCTGCAACGAACACGTAGCCGTGAGAATTTTTTTAATCAAGCCATAGCGCTGACAGGGCAGGGACCATCGAAAGCGCACGTCCTGTCTTCTTTCTATGGTCCCTGTCTTATCAGCTGTCGCTTCATTCAACACGAGTATATATATGTCACATGAGATCACAACCATATGAGTCGAAGCACAAGGGTGAAAAAGAAAACTAAACAAAAGGCTGTGAAACTACGCAGCAACAACACGGCTGCGTGCCGGTGAATTCAAGTAATTACGGTAGGAAGGCCATCAAATAGGAGTAAAATTAAGCACCGAAATGAATTTGTTGAATGTGCGCGGGGCGTAGTACACAACCATCCCAGCTTTTCTTTTTTGTACTTTTTGATTGTGCTCAAGCAATCGCACATTCAGGCATCTGCCTGTCTGTCCGGCGTAACTTTGACCACAGGACAAAGGTAAGTTATATGCTACACCCTTCACATATTCAGCAAATTCATTTGAGTGCTTAATTTTACACCTATTTTACTCCTTAATTTTACACAAAAAAAGGAACTAGATTACTTAAATTTCTCCTCTTCACTACAACCGGAACGTGTTGTTCCTGCGTAGTGTTGCCGCTTTTTGGTTTTAGTTTCTTTCATCAGTCTTGTGCTTTAACTGATACGGTTGTGATCTCATGCAACAGGCATATATTTTGTGTTGCTTTAATAAATGAAAGTTAGAAGTAGCGCTTTTCCTCGTCCTTCACTTGTCCGCTTTGCACCTTTTGCTCTAAAGTTTTAACGTCTTCCTAAACCCACCACTCGGTCTCACAAATGCATTTGGGGAGGTCCCCTTCCGTGGTAAAAAGCCAGACCTTTGTGAGGGAAAGCCATCTTCTTGTGGCAATTCCCGCTGCCCAATGTTGGATATATCAAGTGTTACGGTTATCTTTGTTTAATGTATAGCCGTAGATTTTCCTCTGCATTGAAGATAAAGCATTGCTGCGATCGAAAATAGTTCGATATGAAAGAAAATAGGGGGACCCTTAATCTTCGCCTTTAAGAGTTGAACGCGATAGCGATATCCTGTCCCGAGTGTCCACTTCAACCACTTAGTGCATACTTGCTATGCACCCACTACGTGGTGTTAAGGGAATACACGCAGTAAGGTGTGTGCCGTTTGTAATGGGTGGCCGGCTTTAAACTACGAAATCGTTATGATAGTCGCATATTCTGACGCCCGTTGGCAATGTACGCTTGTACCACGCAATATTCCTGGGATATTACATGTTATATTGCGACGCCTATATAAAGGACGCTTGCGTTTGCGAAGCATGAAAGTTATATGCACTGCATTTCCAAGCAGAGGAAGTTATTTTCACTGTATTTCCAAGCAGAGGGGTGGCTGTGTGGTAGAACACCTGCTTTCCACGCAGACGGCCCGGGTTCGATCCTCGGTCGGACCAGGAAATTTTTATTTATTTTATTTGCATCTTTCTCGATTTTTCGGTCACGAACAAGATGATGATTTTTCGCTCACAACCAACGACGCCGACGCCGACACTAACGCCGGAATTTCTGCGAAACGAGCTCTTTAACGCTATCGCGTTAATAATTCGATTTACTCCAGTTCGGTATGTTCGGGTTCATGGGCCTCGGCAGGATTTTGAGTTGAGGGGTGTAAACCCGTCTTGCATCGCGACTAGGGGAGGAGGGGGGAAGCGCTGTTGTAGCTTTAGGGGGGGGGGGGGGTGCAGATGTCGTGGTCTGAGGGAGCAAGTGCCCCTTTGGAACCACCTGCCAACGCCTTGTCCGATGTGTATCCAATTCGCCTTGTCCTGCGCGAACTGATTCCGTTCTTTCTCTGCAAATTTCTCATTTCATCACCGGCCTCGGCTGAGTTTTCCGTCCTTCGGCATCCATTACGTCGCTTCAACTGACCGTCGCTTATCTGTCCTACGCAATACACCACCTTCCTTCATTGTCGACTGTACAATATGAGCGTCGAATTTTTCTCCCCTTATCTACTCCGCTCTTTTCCGGCCTCCTAATGTTACGCCTAGCAATTACGTTTCCATGGCACGCAGCGTAACTTCTCCTCGAGTTTATTTGTTATCCGCCAAGTTTATGAGCCGTATGGTAGTGCTGACAAAATCCAATGATTGTAGGCTTTCCTCTTTGGGGCACGTAAGTTGCCGGTCACGATTTCGGCATGCTTGCCTCATATATGCTCCAGCCCATCCTTATTCCTCAGTTAATTTCCTTTACATTAGCAGGCTTCCCTTTTAATAAATAACCCCAATATACATAGTTTTTGACACATTCTAGGGTCCGGTTGCCAATCGCGAACACGCGTTCTCTTGCCAGGTCACCGAACATTAGCTTGGCCTCCTGCATCTGCTTATTTTCCACCTAGTTACAACATTTTCTTGGCCCGGTCGAGGTCCTTAATCATTGTCTTTTTGCGATGCTGTCATTGCTAAGAGCACATGCCATTTGCAAACGTTTAGTTGCTAAGATAGTCGCTGTTAATCTTTATTTTTGTTTTTTTTTCGCGATCGAGACGTTTTAATATATCTTTTAAGCATGCAGTAAACAACACCGAAAAGATCGTATCTCCCTGCTTGGCCCCTTTCTCGGTAGCGATTTCATTTTATTTTTCTTCTCGAGTCGTTGCAGATGTTGGCTAAGGTATTCACATACGTTTAAGGCACTACGACGCCCTCTGGCATAAAGAGTGTTCCACTATCGCCGCACTAGCTACGAGTGACGCTGGCTAACACTCCCGCTGTAGCTCAATTGGTAGAGGATCCGACGCGTAGTTCCAAGGTTGTGGGTTCGGATCCCACCGATGGAAGGGGTGCTTTTTCGTCCACTTCTATTGCTTTCAATTTACTAGTAAGTCATAATCATTGCATTACAATTACAAAAATAATGCCTCCTTCGCTTTCCTTGACTTAATTGCCAGTTCGTTTCATTGGTTGTGTCTAACAAAGAGACGAGTTCCTCGAACAATTCCTCTTCTTTCGTAAAGCAGTCCCTTGGCGGCGCAGTGCTTCTGAGATTGCTCGTATCTGTTGTTAGCCGAATACAGATTGACGATGAAATACACACAACGGACTTTCTTGTACTCCACATGGCTATGGTCGATCGTAGAGTACCCTGTCTTGAAGCCTGCTTGCTCTCTGAGTTGATTAAAGTCAAGCGTTTCTTCTACCTTATTCGAAATTTGCTTCGTAAATATTTCGCATAGTATTCAAACTGAACTGATGCGTCTCTAATTAATAGTCTTTTTCCATCTTGCTTCTTATGTAATAATATCTTACTGGCACTTTCCCAACACACTGGTACATCTAGAGTGTCGCAAGCTTCCTAAATATGAAATGCATGCCGTCTTCGATGGGATCGACTGTTATGCTGGTTCTTCTGGCCGCATCGCCACGGGACATGCCTTGCAGCGCCCTGCCTACTTCACTGATAGTTACACACGGAACTCTAGTGCCTTGCTCAACTTTGATGTCGGATGACTTATCTGCGAAATGTATACAGGTCTTCTGGCACTTTCATTATGCCACTGAAATGGTCAATAAAATTACCCAGCCTATCTTTTACCGCACGTATTTCGCTCCTTACGCGTGCGGGGTTCCCTTTTCGTTGCTGTTATGATGCCGCCTTTTAACTGCTTCTTCCACCTTTTTCTCATTAGAATTGTGTAGGATGCCGACCTTTCTTTCGTCAATCGTGTTTCGCAGTTCAGCAGGTCTTATTTTATCTCTCGAGGCAAGTTACTTTCATCTATTCTCGTTTCTTATTAAAGTGTGTTGTGGTTTCCGAGGGCATGCTTGCTTGTTTTACATCCAATTTCCCCTGCTGCTTAAGAAACCAGTTTGTAGGAACGGCTTCGTTCATTCCCTCTCTCTCGTCCTTATCTTCTTGTTCGAAAGCATCATATTTATCAAGGGGGGGGGGGGGGGCAATCTTGAATTCACCGGTTTCCTGTTCTGTCCCAACATTTTCTTTACCCTTCAAGTTTTGCTCTAATAACTATATGCCACAGAACGTGCAAGTAGGCGGACAAACTAAAACTACCTGACAAGAGTGAATGATAAACGCGAACTCGGGCAATGTGGCTGTGTCTTCAGGGGTGAAAACTTACAGCCACAGACGCGTGGATCCTGACGTTGACTGGACAGCGAGAGCTCGACGCTCACTTAACCAACGCGCTGAAGCAATTTCACTCGCCTGCAGTTGCCTTCCGTAGGGTGTGAAACTTCTGAAGTAAGCTTGCATTGCAATGCAATGCTCCATTTGCAATGATCCAGAATATTTCCCGTTGAGAATGCAAGCGCGCGTACATCGCGTGCAAGCCACATACCATTAGTCGAAACAGCGTTGTTTCTGCGCGACCTGCGCGAACGTGTGCTGTTTTCCTCCGCTCATTTATTTAATATAATAATATATGGGGTTTTATGTTAAAAAAGACAGACCATGCAAACACGGACGCAAGAGAGAAGCCAAATAACGCAAAAGCCGGTGATGTCTTGACTTCTATCTTAGGTTCAGGAAATTTTGACCATCTGCTGTCCTTTAACGTGCACTGTGTGCACTGACATTTCGCCGGTTCACGGGCCTGCAGCATTTCGCTTCCATCGCAATGCCACCGCCGCGGCCGGTATCGAACCCACGACTTTCAGTTCAGCAGCCGAGCACCATGCGCACTCGGCTCACTTATTAGCCTAAGCCTCAAACACATCTGTGCCCTACGCGACTGCGGGTTTCATCTTCGGTTTCGAAAGATACATGGCGGTGCACCGTTAAAAAGTGAGGACGCGTGGAAAGAAAAGCTCGTCGCGCGCATCAACTCTACACAACGAGGGCGGCTCAATTACGTGAGGCTCTTTTTATTGCACAATGAGCTGTGAGCCTACGTAATATTTCGTGCGGATTCACCATTAAACGTTTCTGTTTGCTCAGCGACGAGCGCTTCTCAGAGAAATTTGACTCTCGTGCTTTGGAGTTTACACCGGAAGCTATACTTACCAATTGCCAGGACCCTATGATCTTTCAACAGTGATTATTTACTTTTAGCAGAACGATGAATTGGGCTAGTTGGTGGTAGTTCATGATATTCTCATTGCGTTTCGGATTACGTGACGAGAACGAGGCAGGGAGGACTGGTGGTGCGCAACAACCTGTCCTGCAGGGGCCTGTCTCGTGCCTCGTCTCGTCATCCGCAGCGCAACGACTAATCATATATTATTCTCTTACACAGTTATAGTATTATAGGCACCCATGCATTAACCACAAGTGTTTCGGGCTTTCTTGAACTTATATATCCGCTCCTTAACTAATCTATTTTGATGTTCAAGCATATTTAGGCTACTTGCCCGGAATATCTGCCTGTCACGCAACGTCACGCCTTTCCCTTACATAGGGCTCTTTGAAAGTAAGCGTGAAACGCGCAGTGGCATCCAAGTTTAATGAATGACTCGAAACCGCGACTTAACAAGTGTTTCAGAGCTCGAACTCGCGACCATCCCATCATGTAAGGTATTAAACCCTCACACTGACAGGTATTTGAACCCCGAACCTTTTCAGCATAACTATATGACTGTGGCCGTGGTTCTGCGATCCCGATGAAGCTGGATTGAATGTGCGTCCTCGCATCTGAATGGGCCTGCCTGAGTTTGAATTTGATGAGTGAGTACTACTAGTAAGGCCACCTCGCTAGAATTCCGAGTACCACTGATTCATATGCCGAATGCTTCTTCTCCAATAAGCCTCACTTCTAATTAATTATCCGACTGTACGCTTGGCAATCCCGGCCGCGGCGGGCGCCAAGGCGAAATGCAGGCGATATGCTGGAGGCCTGTGTAGTGTGCTATGTCAGTGCACGTTCAAGAACACCAGATGGTCGAAATTTCCGGAGCCCTCTACCACGGCGTGCCTCGTAACCATATCGTCGTTCTGGGACATAAAACCCCGTAAATTATTATACCTACTTTTTGGGTATAGCCTGAGGAAACAGTAGTCAACGTCGTGACTCGGCATATCATGTTAGAATACCAAAGTATCCATACGACGAGTACTACGGGAGGAGTTCTCTTGATTCGGGTGTTATGGTGGGCGCTTTGACGACAGCTTTGGTAACCAAGGTGCCGAACTAAACCTAACCGATATTCGAGCCGGAACTGACTGAAAAAGCCAGTTTTTTTTAAATTTTCACTTTAGGTTTACTTCGCGTTCAGGCACGATTGCTCAAAAAAGCCCGCCGTTATGAAATGCGCGACTGGCGTTGTGTATGTACGACATGGGGAAGTCGTCTGCAAAGACCTACTTAGTCGAAGCTGGGCGTTGCGTCAGTGACCGAGCACAGAATTATGAATTATTTATACCGTAATAATGTAACGCGCACTTAGCTGCGCATCGCGGTATGCAGGTGTCAGCCGCTGCTACGTGCGATCAAAATAATCGGCGGGAATCGCGAAGTGCTGGTAAGAGAGTTGTTCACGGCCTTTTAACATATGCGCACGAATGGCTTTCGGCACAGTTCGGACGACCTCTTTGAAAACGAGACCTGCTGGTCATCAGTTGCTGTAATTTATTAAAGATAATAGATGCAGTCGGGAGAATTCGTTGCATTGTCCTCAGTTAAAATAAACAGTTGGAATTTAGCTGCACCTCCTCCATTCTGAAGTCTGTTTTCCTGTTCGCGCTGTATATTTCACGTATTCCTTAGATGAATAAAGCTGCTTTCGAGAATAGTAAAGCACAGGTGAACCCGTCCCGGTGGACTATATTTGCTTGTCTGCTGACCCGAAGGTCGCAGGGATCGAATTCCGGACCATAATGACCGCGTTGAGATGGATGGCAAAACACTAGAGGCCCGTCTACTTAGATCTAGGTGCACGGTAAACTACCCCAGGTTATCGAAATTCCTGTAGCCCCCCCACTACGCCGTCTCTCAGATCAGGTCGTGGTTTTTTGGGCGTAACACCTCGACATATATATATATATATATATATATATATATATATATATATATATATATATATATATATATATATATATATATACACATATATATATTAGAAGTAATTGTAATGTAAATGTGAAGAAATGAAAGTGGACGAAAAGATAACTTGCCACCGGCAGGAATCCCAACCTGCACAGAACCTGCATCCTGCCGGTGGCAAGTTATCTTTTCGTCCACTTTCATTTCTTCACATTTACATTACAATTACTTCTAATAGCTTCCCCTATACTTTCCTTGGCATCTTTGTCTGTTAGTTCTCATTAATACTATGTTTAACAAAGCAAACGAGCCCTTAAGTTTACAATTCCTTCCTTCATTCATAACGAGGGTCTCGTTCTGGCAGACTTGATGCCTTCAGGTGGTATGCGAGGGATTACTAGTCAGCTGCCCTCTCGTAATAAGATCACGTACTACGTGACGCCTACAGGCAAAAAAAGAGTGTTCTTCCACACTCGCCGTAATGGCAACAGGCGGCGCTGACTGACGCTCCCACGTTTAAGTACACATATATACCCCATAAAGTGGACGGGGGAGATGACCGCTACCGTAGCTCAGTGGTAGAGCATCGGACGCGTTATTCGAAGGTCGCAGGTTAGGATCCTGCCGGTGGCAAGTTATCTTTTCGTCCACTTTCATTTCTTCACATTTCCATTACAATTACTTCTAATAGCTTCCCCCTATACTTTCCTTGGCATCTTTGTCTGTTAGTTCTCATTAATACTATGTTTAACAAAGCAAACGAGCCCTTAAGTTTACAATTCCTTCCTTTATATATATATATATATATATATACATATCCACACGTAGAACGTTCCCAGCGACTATTTTGACACAGTGTAGGAGGAAGTGTTTCAACATAAATACGCACTGTCATCTATTGATTACTAACGACAAACTGCGCGAACAAAAAATACAGTAGTCATGAGAAAGGCACACGAGACGGGCACAAAATAGAAATTGCAAAATATAAAACGCAAAAGCTAGAAATAGATTATTTAACCGCCAGCTTTCTCACGTGTGTTTGTCCTATGTATATGTGTATGTAACAATAAATCATCTGCGCCCGATTCGTTTTCCTTTCTCGGCTGTGGTGTCTTTTTTTTAGTTGTTTTTTTTCGATCATATGCTGCTGCAGTTTGTCGTTAGTGATGATTACCAACTAGCCAAGCTCTCAGTTCCTATAAGCCATTGAATAGCGAGCTTGATGGACTCGTGCCCCAATGTTGTTCCCAGGGAGCTGCTATTAAAAAATATTGCTGTCACTAGGGCCGAAAATCTCGCGTTATCCTTTCAAAAGAAAATTCGTACGTACGTCCTGGCAGAGGACGCCCATTCCTCTGATTTTGAAGGATCCCGATGGCTGAACGTTGTCCATCTTGATGTAGACTCGCTGCCCGTAGATCTGCGACAGCGGAAGGCTCTCGAGAAGCGGCGTACGCACATGCAACGGTCGTGACAGATCGACCGCTGAAGATCGCTCGCTCGCCTCGGATTTTGCAGACTCCATCGCGACGCTCTTCAAGCGGGTTGTCCTTACTGTGGTTCATACCCGCTATAGGGTAGAGCAGAGCAATCCCTTGAAACCGTGACACACACCCACGCTGGTGGATTGACCAAGAGCCGGTTAGTTTTAAAAGCAAATTCTTCAGTTATAATTAGCTTTTGTCTATTGAAAGATGAAAGAAGTAAAGATGAAACAAAAATTGAAAATATTAAGAATAGAGGAATAGGAAAGCACGGATATAAGTAATGAAGTGGAGAATTCGAACACAAATAAAATTAAGTGGTTCGTAAACGCAGAAAAACAGTATTAATATTGATTGCATAACCTAAATCTCTTGGGACCTTTAAGAAACTTCTGCAAGACATCGGCAACCTTGCCGACACTGTATCCAAGGGACAAAGTCCCGACAGAAGGTGCATTTGGTGCATTTAAATCTAATCTAAGGAGTCGGAAGACTGCAGCTAATGTAATTTTGCGCAAGCTAGAGTATCCGTTACAGGAAATGGGCAAAAAGAATTATTCGGCACGTGTTACGCTCTTGTAACACAAGAAGGCGAAAGCCTGGCTTCACTCACGTAAGACAAATGAGCCGCAACCAGCATGTATGCGTATGTTCTGCATCAAAAAGACCGTTTGAAAACTTCATGCTAGCACTTTCATTTTTGTACGATTTTTTTCAAAGGTGGCATATACCCACTGCGCGTCTGTAAGGTAGTACACGCACCTATGTGCCTGCACACTTTATTGATGCCATGGCTGATGATGATGATGATTATGATAATGGTGGTCGTGATGATGATTACGATAACACGATGATGAATCATTGCTGAGCTCTTTTTAATGGGTGGCAAGCCTCACACCAGCCACTCGTTGCGAAATTCACATAGTTGCGATTGCGATGGCACCTGTTGCGATTCAACGCTTTTGCCACTTACTTATTACGTCTGGTGCGCCGCGGTGGTGTAGCGATTGCAGTGCTCGGCTGCTGACTCGAAGGTCGCGGGTTCGATGTCGGCCGCGGCGTTTGCATTTCGATCGAGGCAAAATACTAGAGTACCGTGTACTGTGCACGTTAAAGAACACCAGATGGCCGAAATTTCCGAAGCCCTCCACTACGGCGTCCCTCATCATCATATCGTGGTTTTGGGACGTAAAACCCCAGCTATTATTATTATTATTATTATTAGCTCAATATTATTATACTACTATTACGTCTGTTAATGACTCCTCGCTCGACATGACGCCTGTACAGGGTCATTTGCCGAAGAAGCTTCAAGCACTGGCGTGGCTCTGTGGTAGGACACTTGACTGCCACGCAGAATGACCGGAATCGATTCCGGCTCGAACACCAATTTTAAATGCGAAGGTATAGTGCTTGCGTACTGCAAGCACTTTTGCGTTCCTATCTATCTATCTATCTATCTATCTATCTAGCCGCCTACGTCTGGGGGGCTCCCGTGATCACCTCCTTAACTTGGTGTAGACCAAAATTTGTATGGGAGGGTAAGAGGTATTGACCAATATGTCTGGCTGGTCGTGACATGAATAACGTGAAAATGCTGTCGTATACGTTGTCAAACATTTTCCTACAGACACGTGTGGCACATACCCGCATACCAAGGGCCGCGGTATGCGGGTATGCGCCACACGTGTTTGAAAATTGTCTGTCCTCGCCAGGAATGGCGAGGACAGACATTATTAATTTAAATGCGAGAGCGTTAAGAAAAACTGACGTCAGTAGCGTTGACCAGACGAATCGAACTAATAAATATCCGGGTGCCAGCAGGAATCGAACCCAAGCAATCTGCGTGGCAATCAAGTATTCTACCACAGAGCCACGTCAGGTCTCGGAACTGCTATGGAAAAAGACCCTATGCAGGCGTAATGTTGGTGAAACGTCCAATGTGGTTGCAGTGCAGGCTATCTAATTTTATAAACATTATATATGTACTCCTATGAGGCAGGCGTCATCTTGGGTTAACGTCAATTGTATACTTAAGCGCCGTCTACTGTAGTTGGTCCACGAAGCACTATCCACGGCTAGCATCCTCGTAAGCACAAGTCCTACATATCTGCTTAACGCTTCTGGTGTTGGTAATACCCATGTTTCTGTTGGCATCGTTACGCAACTGTAAAGAACTGGTTATATGAAACATATGCGACTCTTCAACATATGTCTGTACGTACAACCTTTGTACATATCTTTAACGTCATTTCGTAACGTTTCGCTGAGTAAAAAAAAATGCCCCCACCTCCTTGAAGGGAATCGTGAGGAAATGCGAATGCGCCGACACCGACTTCTGCCATCGCCTTGAGAGGCGCCCAGCCAGCGAACGGTCGAGAGTGAGGCGCGAGCGGACGGGAGAGTGGGGCGCAGGGAGGAGAGAGAGCGAACGGCGAGAGAAGGAGCGGCGAAGCACTGCACCTACCCTCTCCTACACTCTCTCGCACCACATGCTCCGGTTGCTAGGGGCGAGGATAAGCGCGCGCGCCCGCAGCTGTTGCCTATGGGAGAGGGAGTGAGAGCGGAGAGATAACACCTGCCGACGCGCGGACACCTCCTCAACCTATCCTCCTCCGCGGACAACGCGGGACAACGCCGCCTGACATAGCCCGACTAAGAAATGTATTCGCATTTAAAATTACAACCCAGTCACCTTGCCTCCGCATGCTTCGCATAACATCGAATCCCATGGTACTTGGGATCTGCCAAATTTTTTATGGAGGTCACGTGTGTTTGTGTGCCACAAACCGCGTTCTGAAAGCCCTTGAGGCACTTGAGGCCTTCGTTTTATGCAGTCGTGGAACGAATCATGTGAGGCGACAGCTAATGTAACGAGTGGATAACAATTTAGGGAATAAATTGTCCCGGTGGAATCAGTATCTGCGCAAAATACAAAACATGTTTTATGAGAAGGCTCAATATAATACGATAAAATATCTCTAGAATCTTATTGTTTATGGAGAGAAACGATGACATCAGGAGTTAAACGCAGAAAATGGACTCCAGGAACAGCAGAACTGGAAAGTATCGAAGCTTGTTTCTCATAGAATATGTATTATATATGCTACAAGATTTAGTCCGATACAGAGCGAACAATGAAATATTCGCCACCTAGAAAACATTGTTTGAATGTCTCCAGCGAAGCAGATTTCGGCTCTCTGTTATCATGCACATCCCCCAGCTGCAAAACATGACCAACATTCCCATTGTTTTGCTTCTTGTCTCACGTATCAAATATCTAATTAGTCTCCAGCTGGCGGGTAAGAAGCACTTGCATTGATGAGAACTGGTGGTTGAAATCGCGCATACACAACCTTAAAAAAAATGGCGTAAGAAAGAACTAAGCGTACAGAGAAAGCGTATCACAAGGCAAGGTTTTGAATGTGCACCTGTAGTGGGTGGAGCTGTTTATATCCTGTAGCTTGAATTACGATTCTGCATCGTTGGATAGGTTTCGAGAGTGCGCCCTCGGGGCATGACCGCACGCGCGGAGGTATACCGTCGGCCCATCTCATGCCGTGTCGCAGGGCATGCACATGGCGCTCCGCGAATGCCTGCTGACGCATCTGTCGGGCCGAGATCCCGAGGCCACCCTGCGCGTGTCACCGGCCGCCATTGAAGAACTCTGCGCATGGACCAACGTCACTGCCGCAGACAGCATGCGCACGGACCTCGACGCAGACAAGGTAACACTCTTTAGTGTTCGTAAGCACCATGCATCCAGGAACGCTTTCGCACTCGCCGCGATGTTGAAGTGCAGTGGTCTGTTCAATATCGCGATTATTGAAGTTTCTCGCTCTCTTTTTGCCGGGTGGCCATCTTGGACCGGGCACGGCAAGTCAGGTGGAGTGCATGCATGACCAAAACAGCGCTGGCCTTTCCTCAGCGCTTAATCGCCGCGAGTGTTCGCACGACATGATTCAGCTATGACGTTCCCAGACCGACAGCCACTGTGCTGGCCGCATGGAAAGGGGATAACTGCGGTCCTGCCTGTAGCTATGTGGGCTTGTTCTAAACGGGGGTCTGGGTTAAATATTCTGTTCTGTAGCCGCGAGTATACTTTTGTCAAGCCGTTTTCATGCGCCTTTTCCGAAAATAATGCACGAAATACCGTCGGCGGTGCACGGCGGCCTCACACGTTGGTATAGCGCTGGCCAAAGACTGCGCTCGAACTATGCGCCGCTGCGTTGTAGTTCGACCACCCCACGGTAAGAGCATCGCGTTCGCATTCTTCCCTCTCGACGAGTAAAATTTGAGGCTCTACCGTTGAGTTGCCGAGGCTAAATATGCAATGATACCTTTCGGAACACCGCTCTCAAAGGGGAGCATGCCTTTCGGCACGGAGCGAAACTGCAAGAACCACGCTCCAGAGATGCGCGAAAATATCGATATTCCCATGAATCACTGCTCACCCGCGTATCAACAGTAAACATAATACTATTATTGATAATAATAAATTCTCCGCCAAAGAATACATACCACTTCAATTTACAGACTCTTCAAAGCCGAAAA
>JALIZH010018215.1:0-45525 GCA_030522465.1 Rhipicephalus appendiculatus | reverse complement strand
CTGCTACAGCCAAACATGGGTATATATTGAATATGAAGGGGATCACACACTAGTTGGACATACTGGTAATTCAACCCAAAAGGTTTAGGCTCAAGGAAGCAAACTTCACTGAACAACAATTACCGTATTTACTCGCATAATAGGCGCACTCGCATAATAGGCGCACTCGCATAATAGGCATGCCTCCAGTTTGGTCGCGAGAAATCAGATTTTTTAATTTCCGCGCATAATAGGCGCACCCCGAACTTGGCCGTGATTAGTAGTTCTGTGCCGTGTTTACACGGTTGCAATTCGACGCACTATTACGTTAAACTTAGCGAGGAAACAGAAAAGTAAAAAGACCGTGGCCGCAACCTCTGCCACGGCAGCGCTGCGCCAGCTGCGCGGGCTCGCCGAGTGAGGAAGAAGGGCGATTGCCTGGGCGTCGGAGTAACCTTTGCACCGGCGCCGGCGCGCTCCGCATGGAACGTGCGATCGCGTCCTCATCAAGTGCGCTTTGAGTTTCCTGTCGGGAAAAGCGTCGTCGTTATCGCGTTTGCTACCTCGTCCGCAAATTGAAAAGCTTTACGGCTTTCCGACGCGAGCTTTTGCCTTTGCCGCCACTACGCGACTTGCACAAGCTCGGCGGACTTTTGTCGCCGTTGATTTCCCGGCCGCGAACCTTAACATTGTATCACGCGAGCTGCTCTTGGATCAGTGCTTGAGTGCGATCGCTTCGGCGCCCAATCTTTATGTTGTCTTGTACGAACTTCCCGCAACAACATGCCGAACGGTAGGCTAGGCCTAATCTGCGTTGGTCACTTTTCGGTGGCGGTTGCGGGCGATCAACGTTGCGGTTTTGTACGGAATCAACGCAACTCTGGCTGGCGCTTGTAACACTCGAATGGTGGTTCGCGATTGGATTGCAATGTCTTGGATATGGGGTGCGAGCCCGTGAAATCTAACGATCGGTACCGTTCAGCGCACAAAATTTCGGTCGTGATAATGCGCATAATCTAGGTCTCCTGAAACGTAATCGGCGACTTTCCGCAATGGCGCTTTCTTTTCGTAGTTTTTTTTTTCCGCGTTCATTTTGTTGGCAACGCGGGTCTTTCCATGGTAATTTTTGGTAATTTAAATGCTTGTAAGCACACCGCATCGCATGCCCCGATTCTCGAACACCTGAGACTGCCTCAACACGTTTTGCGCTAGTGTAGCCTATGAAGACGGTTGTTTCGGCTGTAGTGCGGATATTCGTGACTTCGGCGACTTCCGTTATCAGCGGTGTATGCTGTAGTCGGAAATAAAATTTTCAGAAATTTTACCCGGCGTAATAGGCGCACCCCGAACTTGGAGCCGGATTTTCTGGAAAAAAAAAAGTGCGCCTATTATGCGAGTAAATACGGTATATCTGCTGCACATATGCTTCACTGCACTACATGAATGTACTGTGGTGAAGCTCACCAAAGTAAATCTGTCATCATGGCAAGAGCCGTTTGGTCATAGAGTGTCTAGGATAATCGAGCTGCAACCTACAGAGGCAGATTCACATCAATGCGTGCGTTCATGTAAATTCAATGTACACTGCAGCATGATAACTCAAGACGATGTCATGATTAAGTCCAAATAAAACAACTGCTGCATGAACCATGCACATCTTAAGACAAGCGTTACTCCTTATTTTTCCCCACAGCCTGCATTCTCCATTCAGATTCTAATGTCCTGTTTGACAACACCTATCAAAACAGTGCCATTTCATCGGCACACATCCGAAAAACGTGATAAGCGATCACAGTCACGTTAGCAAAAGCAAACTTGCAGAAGTGTAGTGCGGCACGGGGTTCAACATATCAAAAGTGGCAGTGAACATTTTAGATGTACACATAGCATTGCATGCTCGGTGTTGTAGGCTTGGTGCTGATACATTAGTGTTTTTGATTACGTAAATGGTTCTAACGTGTATTCCCACAGCAGACCGAATTGATAATACAGTAGATCCTTTTCGTAACCCTCAAGCGTGCTTCCCTGCGATTCACATTTGGCAAACTAATGGTGGCACCCATTGTGCTTCAGGTGGAGAGGAGGGTCCTAGTTGCACATGTTGGGGCTTCTCTATTAAGAGCGTTTATATCAAAATAGCTGAATCTACATTTTCCACATCATAGCACAAGCAAACCGTACTTGAACATACTGCTTGCAGAAGTGACCAGCTGCCACAGTTGGGCTAAGTGAATCGCAGGAAAGCTAGCTTCACAATTATGAAAAGGGTTTATTTCCTCAACAAATCAGCGCGAGCTGGTTCAACCACAACAAATTGCACAATACAAAGGGGTGCCCTCTCCACTTCAGCCACGAGCAACATGCCTGGTGTCACTGAGCCACACTTCATTCGTCTGCAGAATGAACTGACAAGTCGGTTCGTCAAATGCACCCACCTCAAAGTTCCAACTTACCGGTTCGGCAGTCTTCACCGGTTCGACAGTCATTACAGGTGCGACGGTCTTCACTGGCTCAACAGTCTTTACAGGTACGGCAGTCTTTGCAGGTTCCACACGCTTCGGAGTTTCCCTGGGATCCACAGCTTCGGCACAGTTCACCACTTCAGCGGACTTCTTGGTCTTCGCCGACAAAGCCCGCATCGGAGAGGGCGTACGTTTGGTGGAGAGCTTTGAGAGCCGTGGCGACTTGCGGGTGGCACCCATGTTCCAGTTTGGAGTGGAACAACCCTCCTGACGGTGCACCGGTGATGCCGAGGGTGGTGTCTTGCGCGCTGCAGGTGAGCCGACGTCCGGAACACAAATCGCGCTGCGACCAAAACTCCAGAGCTGTGCTTTGTTTGCTCGTGTTGGTGTCTTTGAACACTTCCTGCAGTATATAACACAAAAATATGTTACAAAAGCCATGGGGTCAAGATTGCATGAACCTTCAGTCGTACCATGCACAGTAGAATCCATGTAAACTGAAATCGATGCTTAAGTGGAACAAATGCTCACAGTTAGCTTAGTTTTGCATTGGACTGCAGTTTCCCCATACATCTTTCTCGATTTCATGGATTTCTGTTTAACAAGATTCTGCTACAGCACCATACTCCCTGTAAGATTTAACCTTTCATCTTCTCTTTTGGTAAAAAAGTTTCACACTGAAGCTCGAGCATTGGCATCGGCACTATCGTCGATCGGATGTCGTGAATTTTAAAGTACTTTTATGCCTTTAGCTTGTTGCAGCTCCGTAAAAAGCTCTCAAAACTTGCTAAATTTGATATCTGGCTCACTTAGGGTACAACACAGTCCACGTCATTACTGACTGTCCTAGCAGACATCAAGATTGACATCTTCGCAACAAGACTGCACAGAATTTATTCACAGCGTTGCCACTTATCTGCAATTTCTGTATTGCACCTCCACCACGTATGACGTCTTGGTTGAACACGACATTTATTAGACGCGAGGTCTTGGAAGCCAACGGGCAGAGCGCGCACACACTCGATGATGATGAGAATGACACGGTGACGATGAGGACAGAGTGACAAACGGATGATGATGATTATGATAATGCACAGGTGAGGAAGAAGTACATAACAAATGCCCACAATATTTTGTTGATCACCAAGTTTTCGTTCACGGTAGGAGAGTTTTCTAGAAAGGCAATTCATGAATGCAGGTCCAATTACTGTTTTCTTTAATGCTGTTTACAATGCACGCCAATACTGAAGCAAGGGCTTCTGAAGTTAGGAGCGTTGGGAGCGACTTGAAGAAGGGGCTTCAGCACCGCCCCGTCCTCATTTCTCCCGTCTTCAGTTTCTGTCACCCTACACCAAGGTAAAACCTGATATGCACGGCAACTGTTATTGCTTCACAAAGGAATGTCGCCTGCTTGAACCGATTACAGTTTGAACCTCCATAGCAACCCTACGAACTGCCCCTTTAGTTAGAAGCCTCCAGTGTGCCAGCCATGAAAATGCATATAGTACATGTCTCATCTCCTGGGAACAGTGTGCCTATTCTTTATGATCAATTAAACTCCCTACACCTACATCTACACACACATGCACACATACACAACAAAACAAAAAGTTGGGTGAATTGGTGTTGGTTCAAGATAACTGAGCGGGGTGCGAAATACACAGCGCACAAGAAAAAGGAGGACACAGGACTACGCGCTACTAGCAACTGCATTCTTAATTCAAGAAAAAAGATATTTAAAATGCAGTTAAACCAGATAAAACCAAAATGGTCGACGTGAAGGATTAAACGTACAAGCACTCAGCGCGATAAGCTCACGTGTCTTTCAAGAAAGGCTATCTATCCCTCCAGCAGATTAAGAGAAGGGTGACTAATGCAACATGACCCCTCCCGCCCGATAAGGAAGGCCTCTATAATCTCCCTCTGCGTGGAGCCATCATGTCTGTGCATCACAGTTGTTTGTTCAAAAAGAGGCTTGCAGCTGCCTTTTTTGCACTCCTTGCAGTGCAACGCCAGATGCGTGAACGTACAGCCAATCTAGGAGCTGCTGTGCTCGCGAAGATGCACACTGAGGCACCTTCCGGTTTACCCAATATAGGTACGCCTTCGCGCACGACAACGGTATTCCATACACCACACCGTGTGTGCAAGGAACAAACTGTTTTACGTGCTTGATGCTACATCGATTATTATCGCACCGCTCAGGCTTACCTAATAGCTTGCTAACCGCTGAGCAAATGTGGACCACCTACTTTTCCGCGGAGAACACGATGCTAACCCCGTACTTGGAAGCCACTCTCTTAATGCCATTCGAAAGCCAGTGGGCGTATGGGATTTTTATTTTTTTATTTATTTTATTTAGAAAAAACCTCACAGGCCCTGTCGGGCATTGATTAAGGGGGGGCATTGATACAAAATTACACCATCTCCCGCTAAAGGGAACCATGTGTAGATGTGAAGCAGCGGGCGCTAACGCTTACACTGGCGGCGGCGTTGACGCTGGCGCTCATCGCAGCGTTGAGCAGGAGAGAAAACTTGGGAGGCGCAAAGCACGCAGTGATGGAGCGGTGTTTCCTACTGGAAAATGCCAATCGCTGCTAATGGGCAATGAGAGACAGATGACTCCGACTGGACACAGAGACCCGCAGTCCGCTTTTAGTTAACGCGCACGCTGCGAATTTTTATTGTTCAACAACGCACAGGAGAAATCTCCCACCGGCACCACCTTGCAGGTCAAAATCCATTGCCATATATACGGAGTGGCCAGTGAACGGTTGTGCAGCGCGAGCAGTCGGTTTTTTAAGCAGACACTGCCTGCGTCAGCATCGCGAGGCGAGAGAGGGGGGGAGCGTAGGGAGAGGAGAGAGAAGAGGGGATGCGCATGCGCAGTGGGGAGTGTGGACGCCGCGGGCAGGGATGCCTAGAGGAGAGAGGGGAAGCGTAGGAGAGGAGAGAGAGGGGGGACGCGCATGCGCAGTGGGAGTGTGGATGCCGCGGGCAGGGATGCCTAGAGGAGAGAAGGGGGGGCTCCGTAGGAGGGGAGGTGCATGCGCAGTGAAGGTGTGGATGCCGCGGGGAGGGATGCCTAGAGGAGAGAGAGGGGGGAGAGGAGGTTTTTTATTTTTTTTGAAAGGGTATGCGCATGCGCAGTAAGGGGAGGCCACGCGGCACACCACCACCACCACCACCACCGGATTAAGCTTCGCCATAAGATGCTTCACATCTAATAACCGGTGAAATACAATAGAAACAGTTCGAAAATACATGTAAAGCAACTGTGCAGACAATTTGATCAGGAAGATCATTCCAGTGAGATATGGCACGTGGTACAGCGGATAAATTGAAGGCAGTAGTTTTACCAAAAATGGGTTTAAAGCTAAGATGATTATGTAATCTTGATGACTCTTATGTAATTTTGATACTCTTTTTCTTTCTTGTGAAATCCCTTTCGCTGGAAGTATCTGGTTTAACTGTGTCTCAAGTATGTTTTTTCTAAATAAAAGAATTCAGTTGCTAGTAGCGCGTCGTCCTGTGTCCTCCTTTTTTCTGGTGCGCTGTGTATTTCACGCCCCCCCTCAGTTATCATGAACACACACATGCAACCACGCACGCACACACAACACACACGCATGCACACACCCTTAAAAAACACTTCTCAAAAAGTGTTGCAGGGCCCATTTAATGAAGAGCTGGAGATGTTTGCTTGTCATGGAGCCAGTAACATGTCAAGGCACCCAGATACCCCACAGTAGTAACTAGTAAAAGCTAACCAATGGTTTCTGCCCAAATTTTTTGCAAACTTCTCTTCCACAGCTTATCTGGCAACAGTAGATGGAAAACTGCACACACAATGTACTTTTTTTAGGTACGCATCAAACCGTGGAAGAAACAAGATCCCAAACGAAACCGTCGAAATGAAAGATCCCCAGTCCTGCCCCTTGCCGCATTACCTGGCTGGTGATGACACATCGATTTCCTGCGTTGCGGCCACCAAGATGCTGTCGTCACCCATCAGCAACATGTCGTAGTCCTCTTCCTCTTCAATGACAACAATGGACGCCGGCTCCTCTGCTGGAGCTTCTGCCGCTGCAATGGTGCCGGCAGTGTCCCGCTGCGGCACCGTATCCATGTCCACTTTCTTGGCAGTGTCATCACTAAAAGATGTCAAAAATGGGACTGGCATTTCAGAGGACGTAATATTATAATAATATAATATACAACATTATAATATTGTACTATTATAATGTAATAGAGCAGAATCCCTTTATAAGAGACACTGATGTAAGAGACAAATGTGTATAAGAGACACCAGTGTGCCTACACTGAAATAGGTGTTGATAAGGAAACCCATATGTGGTACCCTGCTTATAAGAGACACCTCATATAAACGACAAGAATTGCTCCCTGGTGCATGTCTCTTATAAAGGGGTTCAACTGTATTAAATATAGCTTGATCTATCACTGATACATTTTTTGTCGTATAGCAGGCAAAGCATGCAGGCCTGATTTCAAACGTGTGAACACATACAATTAATTGCAGTGAAAAGCTTAACCACATTTAAAGCATTAATTGATTAATGACCAGGTTAGTCGACTGACTGCCCATACGACTAGATTGAAAAGTGCAAAAAAATAAAGTATAAGGCCATACTTACGGCAACTTCGAGCTTGCAGCATCTGCAAAATAGACAAGAAGTAAGTTTTCACTGCAACAGCATGAGTAGCATTTCAAAGAGACACTGCTACACTCAAAATTAAGTCAGATGCATAAACGACGCTTATGAAGTACTAACGAGCTTGTCCCATTTAACAGGGCCCCGAATGACGACTTGGGCTTGGCAAGTTGTTCTTGGGAGTTTTTATGGCTCACAGCTAATCTTGTCACTATTATTACTTTGTTGCTACGCCAACTGCATGCATAACTTGAAACTAGGTGGTTAACAACACACTTAAGCACCAGTGACCAACCTTTTTTTCAACATCGGGCTTAATCAGCTTACGCAAGTGATGTAGTTGGAGTAGAGCACTGCACGGGCTGTGATTCTCGGCCCGGGCCCGGCCCTAGCCTGGCACTCTTTGAAGTTTTCCCGCCCGAACCCGGCCCGGTCACCCAAAAACGGAACCCGGGCCCGGCCCGAACCCGAAAAAAATTTCACCTACCCGGCCCGAGCTCGGCACTCGTTGAAGTTTTCCCGCCCGAACCCGGCCCTGCCCGAACCCGAGAAAAAATTTCACCTACCCGGCCCAGCCCGACCGCAGAGCCATGAATCTGGGTGGTGTTGCCCGAACATGGAATCGACAGCAAGGCATTTTAAGTAGCAAATGTCTGCGATTTATTGGCGCACGCTTTGCCAACACGTATGCCTTATTCTATGGTAATCTCTTGTACAAAAGGGCCTCACTGTGGTAACAATTGACCGGACATACTGGATATGATGAACGGCTATTCAGCTGGGCCGGGCTCGGGTAGGCCCGAGCCCGTGCAGTGCTCTAAGTAGGAGTCATATTCTATACTTGGCGACAACTTATCTTGAGAGTGAAGCGAAGGCTATGGAGGCAGGGCTTCCGAAAAGTCGCGTTGCTCCGTAAGTAGTACTGCAGCTTGAGGCTGATTTCGGTTCTGCTCGCTTGCATTGTTAAGGCATTTAGAAAATTATAGACACAAAAAATGTGAATTTTGGTAACATTTCGATGGTTCAGTGTGCATTTTAGTGTCATATTACGATTATATTTTTCTTGGAGAACTAAACAACGCGTTTGCGGCTGCACACTGACCCACTACGTCATGGACGCCTTGTGTACTTTGGAAAACGGGCGTGCTGAAAAGGTGGTCCTGTCTAAGAATTTGGAAAGAAAAGCAAGACATTCTTGCAAAGTGAACAGTAACTGTATTTTACCTATGACTTCCTACAACTGTTTCAGTCTCACAAAAAATAAAGCAGTATTCATTTCAGCAAGGCAAATGAGAAAATTGTCAACGAACTTAGGCACCATCTTTTGACGTGGTAGCGGGCATGTGCTTTGGTTCTGTAGCTTCCAAAGTGCTGTCAATAAAAGCTGTCGCCCCAGTATAGTTCATTGTAATATGGAAATTGGATTGTCTATAACAAGGGTCTCAGACCCATATTCACAAACCTATCCTATCCTCATATTATGTTTTCCTTAAGGTTCTAAGCACTCTATGCGCGTTATAAGCGCACAAAAATGGTAACAGGGTAAAAGATAAATACAAGATGTATTTGTGAAGACTGACTTACTTTGTTCATCAAATGTACTAAAGGCACGAAACGCATAAGAAAATCATGAAAAAAAGGAGAAGGTTGGTTTATGAATAAGGGCTTCAAACTCGCATCAGCCACTGTGGCGCAGTCATGAAATTTAGTCCCACAAAGGGCCGGGACAGTGAAAAAGTTAAAAGTGACAAGGGGGAGGGGGGGGGGGGGGGCACAGTTTGAACAAAATGTAAGCTAAAAAGGCCTCTCCGATATCTCATATATACGGATCATTTTCGAAAGGAATTTGATGTCAGGATTCGAAAAACATACCTACTGAAGAATAGAATGTTTGTTCCACGGCTACGTTCAACACAAGGTGACCACATGGGGTAGATGGATGGATGGATGTAACTTAATTGAATGTCTGGCAAGGTTCAATGTGAGCCGAGCCCCACAAGAAAACTGCTGAACACCAGTCTTTCAGAAATGAAATTTGTGCTGCGCAGTAAAGAAAAACTGTTTTTAGAAACATGGCTATGATGCGCATATTTGTCTAGCTGTTCCGATCCTGATTAGCGTTGTTGGCTGGCACGTACAATGTGCCTGCGCGCGCCACTCGGCTGTGCATATATTAGGGAGACTTTTCGACATTAAGCTTAGTTTCGAGTAGCACTTGTCCTTTTTGTCTTGTTCGATTTAGCGCGATCCATTTCTGAAAGTTATGAACCAACTAGCCCAACGTATTTTGTTAACACCAGCCACCCCTGTGTAGATTACCCGACTAAGGCATCATTAATCATGATAGGCGAGAAAATAATGTGAGCACCATTTAGTAAAGCCACAAAGTCATAAATAAATATGGCACGAAGACTGTCATGTGCGGGCCGCTCGCAAAATGTCAGCAGGACGCATGCGGCCCGCGTGTTTGAAAACCCTGGTCTATAAGATGAACATCTGCAATAAAAGTTGTTTTTCAGTCTCATTGATTTCAAAGCACCAAATGGTGGATTAATGGGATCCTTTCATCATGACAATACTGCTTACAGCATTGACGCGATATCAAGACAAAGGGCCTAAGGCAGTGACTGAGAGAAACAGCGGAAAGTCAGTGTTTTTAATGCTGTGCTCTAGTAACTTCTTTTGTCTATTATGCCTTCTTTTTAAAAGCCTATCCGTATACACATTGTCCTCTTCCTTGTCTCAGTGTGCACACGCCATTTGCCTCCCTCTGAAAGCATCCTCCCAGTGCCCAACTTAACTGCACCTATGCTTAAAGGGCCCCGAAACGGTTTCGGTGATTTTGTACAACCACATTGGGATGGTACAGCAAGTCCGAAGAACCATTTGCAGACCAATTTAAGCTCTCTGCGTCGAACGTGTAATCTATTACAAGACTTTAAGGCGTGCTGACACAAAAATTACAGCCTCGCGTTATTTTGCTGCATTGAGTTGCTGGGGACCTGTTAGCCATAACACGGCACATCGTTTGCGGCAGTGTGCGACAGATAATTACAGGCTCCTAATTACCGACCAGTCTCAGTTTCGGTTTGAGAAAGCTCCAAATGCGACAAGCCGCCGGGTGCAGCTTTCACCACCTAGTGGGTGCAACGCTCGACCACGTCAGCACACAGAACTGTGACGCACTTCTGCACAGTCCACATCAAGCAGTCCTTTCAAACAGAAAACAGGACAGCAGTGTCGCCAAACACAAAGCTTTCAACGCGTGCGCCGCGGCCACGGACTCGCGAGCAGCCATCGAGTAGTAGTCTGCTAAAGCAAACGCGGCAAAAGAAAAATGGCGGATATGATGTCATCATAACTTGTATTGACTGCAGCGTGGTGACGCGAGGGAAGTAGAGGGGTCACCGTGGGGTCACTTTTGAGGGTGTCGATACCGCGTCAACACGTAAACTTCAATATTCATGTGAAATACCTTCCAAGCTACATTCGCTGTTGATATTTTGCAGACGATACTATACGCATGTTCACGGGAATCGATCCTGCAGGCTATCTCGGTCGCGAAATTTTTTGTCAGTACCCCTTAAACATGCAAATCGCTACAGACCACAGCGGCTCAGCTGAACGAGTTTTCAACTTCCCACTTCTTTTTCACATAGCTTTTTTTCCATGGTATGTAGCACCAGCGACCAATATGGTTGGATAAATCCCATTTACGTCACTGAACCTCCGGTTGACAGCAGGCGTTGTCTGCCTGCGTTACAATGTGCTCCGTGTTGATGTGAGCTGCGCTACAATGTTTATTTTGAGGTTTTTTTTTCTTGAACACCTTGAATTTCCCTAGCTACGTTGTGTGCCGCAAATCTAGCGATTGACTAGTAAAGCTGTGACACCTTGCAAGGAATGTAAGGCACCTTAACAAAGCAAAATCCCTGCAGCTGGTTGCTGCAGTGAGCGTTGGGCTCACTGCAGCGACGATCAATCGATGCAGTGAGCGATGATATTTGATCAACAACAGGATCCACGCGTCTTCAGCTGTAACTTCTCCCCTGAAGACACGATTATCTTGCCCGAGTTCACGCTTGTCGGTGGTCGTCTCAAGTACTTTCTGTTTGTTCACATACAGTGGAACCCCGGTTTTACATCCCCCGGTTTTACGACGACCCGCATTTTACGACGGATTTGTCCCGTTCCAGCGAAAGCCCCATAGACGCAATGCATTAAAAACCCCAATTTTCCGACACCGTTTTACGCCGAACCCGCGTTTCACGACGATTCAGCCGTGAAGCGAGGGGACCCAATGGCGAACAAAAGGGAAGTCTGCGGATGTCCTTCGTCGCACCAGCAAGATGGGCACCCCTTCGCATGCCGAGCGCTTCGGAAACCAGTTCATTTCAGCTTTCCACTGCGTTCGTTCGTCTTCCCCTCACCCTCCGAGCGGCCGGGAAAGCGTCGTAAAGGGGCACGGTTGTGGTTTCCCCATTTTTTTTCCCGCTTTCGTGGTGCAAGAGCGTCGGAAGGAGTGCCGGGGACCCCCAGCTTCCCGCGTAGGCACGCTCTTGCGTTCCTTGTATTCTCCGTGGGTGCAGCTGGGAGTACAAAGGAACCCAGAAGCATGCATACGCGGGAGGCTGGGTGTCCCCGGCACCTGCGTAGCATCTTAGCTTGGGGGGGGAGGGGGGGGGAGGCGCTGGTGTAGTTTGGGTAGGGGAATGGGCTAGTATCGCTTGAGGGGGGCAAGTGCCCCTTTTGCTCCTTGGAGGAGACAGGACCTTTTCCGCGGCAGGTGTTTGGCGCAGCTGCTATATCGCTTTGCAGGTGTGTTGGCCGCAGCCACGGCAGCCGCGATGGCCAAACTTAGCCAAAATGCCCCCCCCTCGCCCCGGCTTTCTTTTTTCTTCTCGATCATCGGTGAACATGCCTTTTGTGGGTTTTAGAGCCCTGTAGAGCTTGTGGGTAGTTTGCATTGAAGTCTCTCGCTAATCCGTCGTGCTAAACGTGTTTTTGTGGGCATAAATTTTCGTGTTTGGATTTTACGACGTCGGCATTTTACGACGATTTTTCGCGGTCCCGAGAACGTCGTAAAACCGGGGTTTCACTGTACGTGGTGTTTGCAGACTGCCGGCATACACGAGAATAAAGTAAGAACGGCTAGTTGTGTTGCGGCACCTGTCGGAGCAGATCTCAACGACTCCGAGCGCTTTATCGTCTGGCCTGACATCGTGCTCATGGTGTTGCACAGCTCGACTCGTCGGGCGCACTGCCGTCACCAGTGACGGCTGGGCGTTCGACGAGTGGAGGAGGGAAAGCAGCACTCAGAAGGAGAGTGACCGTGTAATTGCCTGTAGCTGCCTTGATACAAGGTGAACATCAATGAGAACTAACGGACGAGAAAGCCAAGGAAAGTTGAGTTGCTTAATTTGTGGTGCGAATGAATTGATGATGCTGTAGCCTACATACCGACAAAATTTCAAAAACCGTTTCAGGGTCCCCTCAAGCGCGTGTGCGCATGGAATATCAAACCTGTAGTAGACCAGCTTTCTGCCAACGGTTGATGATATACGTATAAGAAGAAAGGCAAGTGGGGACAGTCTCACCTTGGGTGTCCTTGGAGACTTGAGAAACGCTAGCAGCAGCCACTGGACCAAAGCCGTTTTTCTTGGACTGCTGCACCATGTCCCACAGTTCCTGCATTTGGTCCATGACCGCCTTGG
Source organism: Rhipicephalus appendiculatus (assembly GCA_030522465.1). Taxonomy (NCBI): domain Eukaryota; kingdom Metazoa; phylum Arthropoda; class Arachnida; order Ixodida; family Ixodidae; genus Rhipicephalus; species Rhipicephalus appendiculatus. Next base: position 32,697 of record JALIZH010018215.1, on the reverse strand, counting down.
CACTGGCCGCCGCACTGGCTGTCTTCTTCCCATTTCCCTTCTTTCTCCTGTAATGATTCATATGTTTAGGTCGGTATACTCAACTAACCAGTTTATGAGCTCATACTTGACTACACTTGTTTGATGGATGTGAGATAAAGAGTTCACAAGTTTTCTTCAAGCTGAATGTGCTGATGGTGCCTCTTTCTGTCTCATACCGTGCAAAATTGAATTAAATTCTAGACATCTGTGTGATAAAACCTGCACTAGAGGACGGAAAAATAAGGGGGGACGCGTGATTAATTCCGACCAAATCGAGTCCTCCAACCCTCTTCAGGGGTGGATGACAACCTGGCCTCTTCCAGCATTGATTGTAAAAGGGATGGATGACATGAGTAGCGAATCCAGCGTTTATTTTTCTTCATGCAGCCCTGAAGATGACCTCCTGCGATGGTCTGCACATCTTCCAGATTCTGCATGTGTATTTCATGCTTGCTTGCACATAAAGTCGTGTATCTCAAGGCAGTGCAGAAGAGTAATGTTGAGGGTAATCTCTCTTTTTTGCTAGCCGTCTACTTCAAAGCAACATTCTTCCTCGCGTAAGCAGGCACTTTGAGTTGTTTGCAAAAGAGAAAGCGAACTGTGGTGAATCTGAGATTACAGTTACTTCACACAAGTAGGACCAACTGGCCGCAACAATGGCGAGACTACCTGTGTGCACTGAAGCCCACCCTTGTTACAAGTGTGAAAAAAAAAATTTTTTTTTATAGTATGTTTTCGGCAAACTTTAGGGACTGAAAAAGTAAAGCAAGACGGGGGGCAACTGTGAGAGCTCTCTGTCTTCGAGTGCAGGTGGACTTTGAACTTGCACTCAATGACAGTGGCGTGCCATGAAGTCCCCTTGGTTCAGAGAAAAGCACATTTCTCCACTAAGCTTCACCTTTCAGACAGAAACTTTCCACACGCTATTGCTTCGTGTGATCATGAGAATCATATACGTGCATTAGAAAATTCTGTTTTGCAAGTTCTAACAAATTTTTTTTCGGTCCTGAAAGGGTCAAGGAGCGCAGTATGAGTACACGGGTGTTTTAGCAGTTCATCTTTATTGAAATGCAGCCACCATTAATCGAACCCGCACCCTCCTCAAACTTAACAATGCAACATCTCTATGGACGAGTTAACACGCCAGGTCTCATCTCAAGCACCAATGAGGTGTGTAGCTTGTAACACCAAGTGGCTCTGCCCCTCACACCATTGTTGCGAGACAATAAACTGGCACCAAAATGCCGTTCCTCCCTTCTAACAGCAGGGCACATACTCAGCTTAACAGCAGGTGCCCCATGTGCTGTGCAGCACCAAAATTTCATCCTCGTTTATTTAAGCAGTACTGAAGCGAAAAAATTAAGCAGATTACACTGATAAATGATCCTATGAGAACTCCAATGTCATTATTTTGCTATCATAGGCTCGTTATTACTTGAACGGAAAATGGAGATCAAGGACTGCTTTTTGAAATTTCGAGCCGCAAAATGGGCATCTGAATGTCAGTGTGAGGTCGCGGATTGCAAGGTCTTTCCAGTCATATATAAACCACAGTGGCGTAATAGAATGTTGTGGAACTCAGTTTGTTAAGTGTTTGGCTCCCTTGTGACCCACATATGGAAGTTTGGAGGGCTTAACTGACACTACAAAAACAAGAGCGACAAGCGAGGAAACTTGGGCAAGTTGGTAGGACATAATTGAATAGAAGAACAGTGCAACAGACAAAGAATGATAAAGATAACACACACAGTGCTGGGTGTGTTATCTTCGTCAGTCTTTGTCTGCTGCACTGTTCTTATATTCAAGAGCGACAAGCTGCATGGGTGCATCGAAAATACACACAAAAAAATTCATAAGGAAATACAATGGCACTCAGTATCTACCCAACGAAAAGTTAACATCATTTCCCAATAACTTTTCATTGTGAGTTTTACTGATGAAGGCCCTCATTTTGTAAACCCTACCAGACATCAGACAATGTCACGGTGAGCTTGTGCAGGAACTCCAAGGCGATGTCACCACCTGTTTTATATTTTCAAAAGTAATGTCGCTTACAGAGCGTCTTCTAGATGCAACAGCGATGCATGTGTTATTGTGAAAGGGTATTTTGTACTAATAGAACAAAAATTGTTTTTAAATGCGAAGCATTTCTTTGTGTACTGTAAGCACTTTTGTGTTTCTATCTACGTATCTATCTATCTATCTAGCCGCCTACGTCTCAGTGCTCTCGTGATGGCCTCCTCAACTTGGGGTAGACCAAAATTTGTATGGGAGGGTAAGAGGTATTGAAAAATATGTCTGGCTGGTCATGAGATGAATAACGTGAAAATCCTGTTGCGTACATCGTCAAACCCTTTCCTGCAGACACGTGTGGCACATACCCGTATACCACGGGCCGCGGTATGCGCCACAGGTGTTTGACAATTTATATCTACCCAGGAACGGTGAGGACAGACATTAGCAATTTAAATGCGAGAGCCTTAACAAGAACTGACATCGGCAGCGTTGACTCGATGAATGCAAATAATAAATAACAGGGTCCCAGCAGGAATCAAACCTAAGCATTCTGCGTGGCAATCAAGTATTCTACCACAGAGCCATGCCAGGGCTCGAAACTGCTTTGGAAAAAGACCCTATGCAGGCGTGACGTTGGTGAGACGTAAATTGTTGTTGCAGCACTGGCTATCTAATTTTATGAACATTACATATGTACTCCTATGAGGCAAGCGTCCTGTCTGATTAATGTCAGTTGTATAACTAAGCGCCATCCACTGTAGTTGGTCCACGAAGCACTATCCAGGGCTACTATCCTTGCAAGCACAAGTGCTACATATCAGCGCACCGCTTCTGGTAATGGTAATACCCATGTTTCGGTTGGCATCGTTACGCAACTGTAAACAACTGGTTATATGAAAGATATGCGACTGTTCAACATATGCCTCTGCGTACTACATTTGTACATGTCTTTAACGTCATTTCGTAACGTTTCGCTCAATAAAAAAATTACGACCAAGTCACCTTGCCTCCGCATGCTTCGCATAACATCGATTCCCAAGGTACTTGGGATCTGTCAAATTTTTCTCTTTGGTGTCCCTTTCAAACTGTCTCAGGAACTTCGAAGACAATGCTGAACCTTACTAATGCTTTCAATGTTTTTGGTTTTCAGAGAAAACTGGTCAAATGTTTTTAGCAAGCTGCTTCACAGAACTGTCAGTGATATGACTACAACTCTGACACAGTACAACATTTCTGCACCGAAAACAGTATTCATGTCACTGAAACAGGGTGGTTAGCAGGTGTGTTAAATGAAACCAGGCAGGAATGCAAACACTGTTGTGCATTCTCAAATTTACTCGAGCTTGTGAGTGCTTTAGAATGTTCAGTGATACGTGTATAAATGCTGGACCGTCTTGATACATGAGTTAATTTTCAGTGACCAACGACTGTGGTTGCCACTGCTGCGGTTCGCGTGTTTCTTGTCTTGTGGACAAGTTCAAGAAATAAAGAATTACAGTCTTGTATTACGGATTTCCCAGTAATCTGGTTCTCTACATCACCGTCCATACAACGTGACAATAAAAGTGCACAGCCTTTTCCCCGCAATGCATGACCACGCAAATGACAGTAAACGTAACTCAACATGCACAAATCACCACTATGGGTGCAATAGAGCGCCAGGCTAAAACATTCTTTCACGACATCGTTGCTCTTACTGTACTGTACATCATAGACCACGGCGTAACCATACTTGTGGACTTTTAAAACTTTTATGACCCTGTGCTAAGACATTCATACGACACAATGCTAAGACATTTTATGACATTGCTGTGACTGCATTGTACAGTACTCATGGATTGAAACAGGGAAATTCAGAGCTAAGTAACGCACATACTTTCGTTGCCCCCCGTCTTCGGTTTTGGTCATATCGGCGTAATCTCGTCTCGAACACGTAGATCAGGGCCAACATTATCATTAGAAAATATATTTGTTGCGACATGACGTGGTTATCTCGAGCCAATGCGCATACCAGTCGTTATACTAAAAAATTGATGTCACGTTTGAATCCGTGAATACTCTATAGTTGCGCCCCATATGAGTTGCAACATGTTGTGCATGCCAAGAGTAGCAAGTGGCACAGACTCAGAAAAAAATAGGTGAATTTAACACTTTCAGTTAGTGGTACTTTCTGAACCAATTTAATGTTCGCCGGTGTCATCGTTTAGTCTTGGGCTCACTTCAACCACGCCCATCATGTTGCAACTCATATTGAGCATGACTGTACATCATTCAGACCACAATGTGATCATAGCTGTGAACTTTTAAAACTGCCTGAATCATTGAGACTTCTAGCCATCAATGTGTATCACAAATACCACATATAAAAAAGCATAGGCATGATGCAGACAATTTCAGCAGTTACTTGGGAGGCTTTCAAGAAGGTTCAAACCTTTTTGAAACTCACAGCATCTCCCTGATGCGCAGTGTTTCAGAGTTGATTGCAGTAACGTGATTCTGATGAGGCTGCTGTGACAGCCTTGCATTCTTATTAAATTGATGCTGACATAGCTTCAGTGGCCCTTACAATCAACTACTGAGGCTGCATCAATGACGCAGACCTAAGTCTGCACGAAGAACACACAAAAGTATGTTTAAAAATGCACTCTCTCGGTCACACACGAATACATACAAACACACCACGTATTCAGCACACAGCAAAAATACAAAAGCACTCACACATGCACAAAGAAAGGACACACAAGCAACTGGAAAAGCCTGGATGTTGATTTGATAGGTAAACCATCTGAATGAAAAACACTCGGAAGGTCCTTTTACTGACAACAACGCTTCAATGTTTTCCTTAAAGGGGCCCTGCAACACTTTTTCAGCATGCTCAGAAAACGCTGCCGATCGGTAGTCCAGGCTCTCGAGAACACGCGAGCCAAATATTATAGCGCAGCACGCGGCGTGGAATTCACAATAAATTCTCAAAGTCAACCAGAAATTGCTTTCTCTTCTCTCGACAAATGACGTTGCGTACCTAAAAATCACTCGTCACCGACGAGAGATTTTTTTGTATCAGCCATTGGCTGATTTGAGCATGGCGCGCTCGGTAGTTACAGAGGCCGCCGCGGGAGGCCGCGACTTGTCCACGCGTGCGCGCGCGATCGCAATGAAAATTGGCGTACTCGAACAAAAAAAAAGAAAGAGAAAAAGCGCTCAAGATCACGAGGCGCGCGTGACGTATTTTCTTTCCCCGTGCCATCCCTCCCTGCTTAGCTTCCAGCGCTTTCGACGGGACGAGAGATGAGAGAATGCACTTGCAGCGTGCGAGAAATCTTTGTAACTCCACTCGTACTGGACGGATTCCAAAAATTTTTGCGGCAATGAATTCGTGAGGCAATAAGCTCCTTTAGTGAATCCATTCCATGGCTACTTGGAAAAGTGTTGCAGGGCCCCTTTAAACAACAATCTTTGCAAAACACTTAGTGCAAGTCCCGTTGAGTGTTTTCCATCTAGTCATGGCCTGTGCCCCCGAGAAAAGGTTGTCACAGCAAAAGAGTTTATGTTGCATTGCATTATTACACGACTTCACAACCGTGAACCAACATCACAGTGGCACTATCAATAAAATACAAGATCTATAAATGTTTCTGTACATCAACGAAATGCTGTCAGAGCCTCACAGCAGGACATGCTTGCAGTGTTAAGCACTCAGTAATAAATAGGTCACAAGAAGCAGCAGCTGCAACTTTTAACAAACCAAAGTGAGTTATTAGTCTGATAGTGATACAGTTTTTAGTCTGACAGTGTCATATTTTCATGATCACTGGGAGTGCTCATGACAGGGAAGTAGGTTTATGAACTAAACCACTGCCCTTCTTGAAATCAAAAGGTTGCGTGAAAATAAGACGCATTCACAAGCGAGGGCACAGGGACAAGCGAAACCTCCCACTGCTTTATTCATGGGTGGAGCCACTGAATATAAAGAAAACAGAAACACTAAGATCACGTGTGCATACGCCAAGAAACTTACGAGAATTACACATGCGCAGCCAGAAACCCCCTCTCTCCGCTATACAGGCCGACAGAAGGATCACTAACACATGACGATGCTTTCTGCGATACAGCAAAAGAATAAGGCAGTGTGAGTTTGCGCTTGTCCCTGTGCCCTCGCTGGTGAATGTGTCTTATTTTCGCACAACCTTTTGATTTCAAGCATGTCAAACACACTAGGCCAAGAACGGCCAAGAGCAGTGGTTTACTAAACCACTGCCCTCTTGGTGACAGAACTTATATATAGCACGAGTGTCACAGGCACACAGCCTCACTAACACATCTAGGTTACCACGAAACTCAATGCTACGATCCTGCAAAAAGGAGCACTAAACGCAAAAAGAAAATTGGCCACACCTTGGTGTTGGAGCTTTTCCTGGGGTCTTTGCAAAGTTCGTGCCAATGATGCTGAATGCAGATGGTACTGGTTTGATTTCTTGAGGCTAAAATGAGAGACGTATCATAAAGACCAGTGAAAGTATTACAATTAGAAAAATCTCATTACAAAGATGCTCGAGGAAGTGAATTAAAGAATTGCATTTCATTACAAATGTATAAAAGATTAAAAGGAAAGGCCAGGTAAGTGTACGAAATTGTGAATATCACAGGTCGCGCGAGCAAGTTAATGCGATGACTTGTTACGATCTGTGCAGTATTAGTTTCACCACGAAACAACCGTCATCCGTATGAAGACAGGCTACGCATAAAGCTACAAAAGAGTTCGGGCCGAACTGCAAAATGTTACAGCTGCAATAACAACGCTAGCTCACCAAAAATTTCGCTTCGAGCATTTGTTTACCTTTGTTCGGAAAAACTTGACCAAGCTCTCCACGTCCGATCCTCCGGGAGCTGCGAGTAGGATACGACATGAGAATAATGCACTTACTACGTCAAGGAATCAAAGAAATAAATGTAACACATTACCCGATACAAGCCGGCTGCGCGGCGAACTGCAGTCCCAAATGACATCGCTGTTGACGACGTCTTGGGAGCAGAGCAACTCGTCGACGATCAAGTTGTCGAGATCCACCGGTGTCTGGCTGTACGATTCGTCGTGGAGGTTTCGTGGACTGCTTTCGTTGGAGCCTGAGGACATTGGAACAACGATTAGTAAGCGACGCTGTTAATTATTCAGCGCTCACGTTTTAGTGCCTTACTATTCGGGGGGCGTCGAGCGTCCAAGCTTCTTCGGAGTGGATTTGCTTGAAGTGCCACTGCGTCGCTTGGGCGTAGAGGTCGGCCCCGCCTTGCCTGGCGAGCTCTTCGGCTTTTTCATCTTGAAGCATTCGGTTACTAGTACGTGCGATGACATGACAGAGACTCGGAAACACTAGGCAAACTGTGGAACCGGCATGACCGACGCGACGATGGCACTCGATGCATCTTCTCTAATTTCCGCCATATGCAACTACGACGCGGCGTCGATGCCGATGCGGATGAAACAGCGAGCACCGAGTTTGTAAGTTTCGATTTTGGCCACAACCACTTGTAAATCGGCATCGGACAGTTATGTGTCAGCTGTGAGGTAGTTGCAAAGAAAGTAACCGATACAAAGTAATTCTCTGAAGCAAGTCATAGCTGTTCTCGGAGAAATCACGCAAGTCTCACTATTTTTTACTCTTCTTGTTTATAAGTGCCATGATTCGAAGGTTCCGCTGAGTGATCATCGCAGCAATAATAGTAATAGTATTATTGCTTCTTTAAATAAGTGATTACAGTACCTCAAAGTCTTTCTTTAGTCGAAAAAAAAAGGGCTGCTTGCTTTATTGTTTCGAAATTATGCTGCTCCCTCAATGAATTCGCGGTTAAAGATCGCTCTTCATGACAAATGCGCCACAGTGTTCGGATGAGTAAAAATTCAAGTAGAAGCTAATTGGAGCCGTAAAAATCGTTGGTTCGATTCAAACAACACAGTTCACTGATATGACAATAACTGTTGACAAATTTGCCCAAGGCATTATAGAAACTCTATGGCTCAATTAAGGCATGGCTCAAGGACGTTATTGAAGAATAATGTTAACTTTCCGTTGTGTAAATAGTCAGTGCCGGCATTTCCCCACAGACTTTCACCTGCTGTCAAGCGTTTATTTTGTATCCATTGGCGCGGCTTCTCGGTCTTGGTTCTTCCAGTTTCGGTTTAGCTCGCCGAAGTTCCATGGACACGTGCGTGTGCGTCGATCTTGTTCTCCCCTCGTGCTCCCGCGCTTTTATTCCGTACGTGTTGTGCTCGTGCCGTTATTCGTAGTGAATATGTAAATGAACGCAACCACGAAGAAGATGTGGTGCAATTGTGGATCCTCATAAAGCTTCTTTTCATGGAGCGGCGGTAGCGCTGACCGAAAACCAGGCATAGCGGATCCGTAACTTTTGCGGTGTAGAAATGGACGGCGCGTGCAAAAGCTGCTCCGCGTCTTCCTTTCTTCTAAGCTGCAGAGATCGACGCGCAGTCAACTTGATATGTGTGATATACCTTTCTATGGATGGCATGGTTTTGCAAGCACAGGTGTATATCCCATCTTTGAAGGTGAGTTCGTGTTAGTTTCGTTACTTTCGGACTCTTCGAAAATTATGCAAGAATGAAAAAAGCGTTTTGCGTTGCAGTGTCGTATTGCTTGCATGACATGTTTCATGACTTAGTAATCGTTATACGCCTAAGCCGTTCTAACATATATGTAGATTATATTTGCCGTACACATTCGAAAATGTTGATTTTCATTGGCCGCAGTGAAACTTGTACCGCGTTGCTTTATTTGGCTAGCTGCGTGACCGCGCAATGATCGCGAGTTTTAGAAGACCGTACGCTAAGTTTGCGTTCGTTGCGGTCGCCCGCGAGAGGTTAGCTTACGACGCATGCGCAGCTGCGGCAAACGTAAAAAAGAAAGCTTTGCGTACACTATTCTAAAACTCACTCATTTGTACGAATTACGGTATGGTTCGCGTGCTTTATTTGTTTCACTGCAACAAATGAGTGGATAACAGAATAGACAGTGGGGAGTTTTCGAATAGTGTACGCAAAGCTTTGCGGTCCTTACGGAACGGGGGCCCGCAAGATGTTAGCGTATGACGCATGCGCAGTTGCGGCAAACGCAAACGCAAAGCTTTGCGTACGCTATTCGAAAACTCCCCTAGTTTTAGAACGGCGCAACGCAAAGCTTGGCGTTTGCGTTGCGCATGCGTCGACGTACGCCAACCTCTTGCGGGCACCCGCTAAGTGACGCCGGCAACTACCGCGAACCGCGAGCTTTGCGTACGGTATTCTAAAACTCTCTAAAATAGCACCCAAGGCTGAAGGGGCAGTGGAGGCGCTACTTCTGCAGGTCATGTTGCGAGCTCGGCTTAGCGTCAGTGTTGGGATAAGGAAGGAGGCGGAAAAGGGATGGGAAGTGGTGAGGGGTAGCGTCGCTGAGTAACCTTGCCAACTCTTCTGTCGTGTAAACTGTCGCGCTTCCATTCGCTTGGCGCGTGTCATGGGCAGCAGGATGCTGTGTTTGCGGATCTTCCACAGCGGCACCGCGTAGGTAGGACAACAAAGAGGTTGGCACAATACAAGTGGTGTTTCCATTCTCCCAATGTCTGCACTTTTGGAAAAGCTGCGCCTGTATGAATGAGAAGCAATGGCAAGCAATTGACTCTTTAAGGTTATGAAAATGAGCAATCCGTCAGTTCCCACAATCCCTCTGTCTCTCTCGTGAAAGTAGAGGCTGTGTGTGGCAGTGCAACAAGTTTGGCGAGGACAGAGTCATCTGGTGCGAAGCACCGCACGCCATGGAGTTTCGACAAACATTACTTCAAGTAACGGTGGGGATAGTATATGACGGCAAATTTAATGGAGCTCACGTGGACTCACTAACAAGTTATAATTTTTTTTTTGCGTGTGGCTCACTGATGCAGACTGACCAAACTAGTTCTTGTTCTTGTTAACCTTTCACTGTGGCTCACACCCACTGTGGGGGGATTGGCCAAGAATTGAGTGGTCTTATAAACTGTCACGGAACTTTAGAATAATCAATATTTCTATCTTTAACGTTCTCTTCCACCCCTCACCACACAAGCATATCACAAGTGTACTTCAATAGGAAGTGAAAACAGGTGACGAACGCTAACGCAAAGCTTTGCGTACCCTATTAAAAAACCGCCAGGCCTGCGCGGAATGCGCAGCACAGTCACAGCGAAAGCTGGAAGGGCGGCCTTTCTAGAACCTTTTTTAAACACTCTTGGGGCAACTACTACAAGCGCACTTACATGGTACCCACTACGCCATAAATCATCATAATTTTTGTGTAGTGGGGAAGCGTCTACTATACCAATATTCTTCATTCTTCGGAAAAGCGCGGTACCCGCTACACACTTGTAACGCATTATATGCACTTTGTTGCTTCTGTGGCTGACGACGATGAAGCATTATGCCATTTTGTAATGGGTTGGAGCATTGAACGACCCACTCGTTATGCAATTCGTATTGTGTGACGCCTGGTTGTTACTTTACTGTTCTAAAACGCTTTACAACACACGTTAACGCGATTTCTTACCCGACATGAAGCCTGCATAGGCTCAGTTTGCACCGCAGTTTCAAGCACTGGCGTAGCTCAGTGGTAGAGTGCTGGGCTGCCACGCAGAGGACCCAGGTTCGATTCCCAATGTGTCATAGGTGATTTTTTATTTATGTTGGGACGCGTGTACGCGCGGGAGAAGAAGACACGACCGCGCGGCGTGGATCCCAAACATCAACTGTTTATTCAGGTTCTCTGGAGGTTCCAGAGAGCAGCGGAGGGTGGCGCTGCCTGGCGGCTTGGCTTGGCTTGGCTGCCGCCACAGCACTCCCCCCTAGTGAGTTGCCGAACGGAGTTAAAGGTCCAGGCGAGTGGGTGCTCTTGATAGCCGCCCACTGTGCGTCAGCCGGGAGGGCACCTCGTGGACTTGGGCTGGCATTGAAGCTGGGGGTCCTGGCGATGATTCCCTTAGTGGAGGCAACACGGCGTCGTCACGGTCCATGTGTGCTGGCTTGATGCGGTCCAACGACACGACCTCCTCACGGCCGTTTCTCTTGATTGTGAATTGCTTGTTGCCACGGCGGAGGACTTGAAACGGCCCATCATAGGGTGGCTGAAGAGGTCGCCGAACCGCGTCGTGTCGTACAAACACATATGGGCACGATGTGAGCTGTGGGTCGACGTGCACCACACGCGACCCTGGGGGGCCGTGGAGGTACCGCGCGCAGTTTGCTCATGACGTTGCGTAGGCGAAGTGCATAGTCGCTGCAAGCTATGGATGCCTCCTCTGAGCCGCGCGCAAAGAGCTCTCCCGGCAGCCTGAGTGTCGTGCCGTAGACCAGCTCAGCGGCGCTGCAGCCAATGTCCTCTTTCAAGGTGGACCTTATACCCAAAAGAACGAGTGGGAGGGCCTCCACCCAGTTGTGTTCCTCGGTTGCCGTGAGCGCAGCCTTCAGCTGGCGGTGAAAGCGCTCCACCATGCCGTTGCTCATGGGGTGGTACGCTGTCGTGCGTATGCGTGAGGTGCCCATGAGCTGACTGATGGCAGTGAAAAGGGCTGATTCGAATTGTCGGCCGCGGTCTGTTGTTATCGTGGAGGGCACACCGAAACGGGCTACCCAGTGGTACAGGAAAGCACTCGCAACCGTCTCGGCAGTGATGTCCGCGATAGGGATGGCCTCCGCCCAGCGGGTGAACCTGTCGACACAGGTCAGCAGGTAAGCCTTTCCGTGGCAGGGTGGCAGTGGGCCGACGATGTCCAGGTGGACATGATCAAAGCGAGAATCCGGAGTGGGGAGTGTTCCCAGTGCTGTCGAGGTATGGCGTTGTATCTTAGAGCGCTGGCAAGCTACACATTCGCGTGCCCAGCGTCGGACGTCCCGATTTACGCCCGGCCAGACAAATCTTGCCGTCACCAGTCTTTGGGTGGCTCTAATCCCCGGATGAGACAGTCTGTGCAAGGACTCGAACACATGGCGACGGAGGCTCGCGGGCACGAACGGGCGAGTTCTACTGACGCTTGTGTCACAGCAAACCTTGTCCTCGGATCCGGGAACCGGGATCCACTCAAGATTCAGGGCAGTGGTCGCGGTCAACAGGTGTTTCAGTTCGTCATCTTCACGTTGAGCGGCTGCCAAAGCGGGAAGATCAACCTGTAGTGTGGGCATGATGGCGTTCACAGGATTCCGTGAGAGGGCGTCCGCTACCTCGTTGTCGCCGCCTTTGACGTGGCGGATATCAGTCGTGAACTCTGATATATAGGACATTTGGCGCCGTTCACGTGCTGTGTGCGTTCCACCGTCGGAGCTTAGCGAGCGCAATGCATAAGTAAGCGGCTTGTGGTCGGTGAGGACGAAAAACTCTACACCTTCCAGGAAATGGCGAAAATGTCGTATGGCAGCGTACACGGCCAGCAGTTCTCTCCCGAAGGTGCTGTAGCGGCGCTCGGTAGGTGTTAGCTTCCTCGAAAAGAAGGAAATCGGGCGCCAGATTCCCCCCAACGAGCTGCTGTAATACAGCCCCAACGGCTGTATCGGAGGCATCCACCATTACGCTCTGCGGGACACCGGACCTGGGGTATTCAAGCAGTGCGGCGTTTGCCAAAGCGTCCTTGACCTCGCAGAAGGCTTCTTTTGCTTCTTGAGACCAGGAGAGGGTGTACGAGCCATTTCGTGAAATGGCCAGCAGGTCGTGAAGAGGTTGAAGGATATGGGCGCAGCGGGGAATGAAACGGCGGTAGAAGTTTACCAAACCCAGAAATTCCCGAAGCTGGCGCTTGGCGGTCGGCTGCGGAAATCCTTGCACGGCTTCAACCTTGTTGGGTTGAGGAAGAACTCCTGAGGCGGAGATGACGTGTCCAAGAAACGAGAGTTGTCGCACACCAAGCTCGCATTTGGCCATGTTCACGACCACGCCATGTTCCACTAAGCGCTGGAAGACGATGCGCAGATGATTCACGTGCTCTTCCGGAGTGCTGCTGGCGACTAGCAAGTCGTCAAGATAGGCGTGGCAGAAGCTGAGGCCGCGTATAGCACCGTCCATGAACCGCTGGAATGTCTGACCCGCGTTTCGGAGTCCGAATGGCATTCGGAGGAATTCGAAAAGTCCGAAAGGCGTTGCGATGGCGGTCTTCGGGACGTCCTCCGGGGCAACGGGAATCTGATGGTATGCCCGCACCAGGTCGATCTTCGAGAAGATAGTGGCACTGCCCAAGCAACCACGGATATCCGCCCAAGATCCGTGGAAGCGCCTAATATCCATTGCCAAGATGGGATGGCCGACGGACGTACGCTAGGTATCCCATTGTGGACATCCGTTTCTGGAGCTTTTACGAATGTACGATGGACATCCACTGATGGATTTTCAAAGGATATTTATAAAGTTTTTTCAGTGATACCTCAGCACATAGACTCCGTGCGTGAACACAATGCCTTCTTCTATCTACAAAAATTATTCGGGAGTCTAAAGAACTAACGACATAGTTTAGACCCCACAATAAAATAATATTGAGTCTATCTTGATGAACTGGAAAATGATTTTTCCTTTTTTTATCTTTTCGCTTGCTCGGTGTTGCTGAAAAAAGTTGTTTACACCAAACGCCACGCAGGCCACGCCGTTGAACTTTTTGAACACCGCGCCACCACTACACGAACGCCTTTTCTCGTCTTCGAACTAAGCCAAATCAATCCATGGCCAAATCCAAAAAGCATTTATGGCGGTTTGGTTGAGATCGGTTCAAATTCTTTCTCGCGCAATGTAGGTGCGAAAGAAGTGTGGAAAGTGGCAGAATAGCGCCAGAAACATTGTTTTGTCCACGATTTTCACCGAAATGGCCCAGCGACTGGAGACATTGTATAGGTAAGTAGTTTAAACTTGCTTTTCAGCCGTTTTGTGGGATTTATCGAGAGGGCTAGCTTTTGCACCGGGACCGCTAAAAAGACAAAGATCGTGTCGTCACTAACTTACGGCGTGCCGTTTCGTTGCTCTTTTGGTTCTGTTGATGCGTTGGTTACTGCCCCCCACCTTTCCCCGGTGACATGGACTAACCACTGACACTGGCAATGTTACGATACTTATGCAACTTTTTTCAATTGCTGTTGGCGCACTCCGTGCGCCAACAGCACTGCAATAACTGCTTTAAATATTCTTTTTTTCCCAGAACTGTGCAGGATTGGAATAGTTTAAATAATCTTCAAGTCACAACACAATCTTTCACATCCTTTGCCGCTAGTCTGGAAAAACAGAGAAAATAATTTTACTTGTGAGATAGCTTTGTTTTCTTTTCTTCAAATGAGAGTGATGTGCCATCGGTAATATTTTGTTACGTTTGTTTACGTTGTAAAATGCAAGTGATAGTTATTTGTTTCCTTAGTGTTATATGGCTGCCTACTATGTGAAATGTGATAAGCTGTTCCATCTGTTTGCCTGGTGTTATATGCTGATATTTACGTCTTTTGTACCCACCTGCTAAAATCCCTCCAGGGGATTGCAGTACCAATAAATAAATAAATAAAGGACTACGCAGTTTGCAGCCTGCAACCTCGCCTAGAGCATACTTTGGAAGTGAATTAAAGTATATTCTTAGCGTTTGCTGTGTCCAACACATCGTACTGAGTGTCATTGCATACAAAGGAAGCCTACAGCAGGCTTTTTATGGCCTCAAAATTTGCTCAAGATTCGGTGGCACTGCCCCTTTAAGCACTGTACAGGCGTGAGCAAAAGTGTGCAGACCACGGGATCGCGTGGCCGAATGCATCGACGCGCCATCTAGCGACGTGAAGCGTGCTGCGGGGCGCATGCATTGGCGCATGCGCGTCCCGTCCTATCAGTTGGCCTCTCATGCCGCTCTGTCTGACGCGGTTACCGCGCTCGTAGCGAAAACGACAACTGTGTGTCGCTTTCCTTGCTCCATAGAATCTGCATTGGAATCTGCGGTTCATTTACGCAGCGGCTGTGACGTGGCCGGTTCAAGAGTCGGCCTCGCGTCATTTTCTACACCGATTGATTAGCCGAAGTAAGCATAGCTAGTATCGCATAACCTGATGAAGCGAAGCACACAAAATAGAGTACCTCGGGTAGGCTTCGATGTCACACATTAATAACTAATAATTATAATTAGTGTTAACGCTAATTACATCTAATTTAGCTTAGAGACTCGACTCGGTCAGGAGTAATTAGTACATTTTCTGAGCTCTGGTTCTCTGAGCTCATGTGAATTCGACTTTAATTACTTTAATTGGGTTTAATGAGATATTGATTAATTAGACCTAATTACGATACGATTAGTTTGATGATACCATGATCAACCACATTTAATCAGATTTATCTATACTTACCGTGACCCTGCCTAATTAGCTTTGTTACGCATAATTAGCGTAATTCTGTCACGTGAAACTCCAGTATCTAGAGTGTTTTGATTGGATCTAGGGCTAATTAATCAGGCATAATTAGTATTTGTCTTAACTAACACTAATTAGACGTGAATGAGTTTAATTAGTTTGGAGTCGATAAGGAGTAATTAGTATCTTCTTGGGCTTGGCTTCTCTGGGCTCATGAGAAAGTCGACTTGGATTAATTGGCCACGGTAAGGTTTGCCTTATTTAGGCTAATTTCGCTTTGCTAAATTAAGAGATAGTATGATCAATTATGCTTAATTAGATTTGGCTATACTTACCTCGACTCATCTGGGCTCATCTAAGCTTAACTTCGCGTAACATAAAAACAGCAAGCTGGACTAGGCTTAATTAAACCTACTTACGCCTGAGTTCATTAGGTGATACCGTGCTCAAGTATGATTAGTTTCGGCTATACTTACTTTCACTTAACTAGGCTCATTTAGTTTAACTTGGGTTAACGCGACAAAGGCTAGCTGGGCTGAGAAAACTTAATTTTGTGTGCTTTGCTTCAGCTTATGCGGTGCTAGCTATGCTTAGTTCGGCTAATGAACTGGTGTAAAAAACGAGGCGAGCCTGGCGCTTGAACCGGCCCCGTCGCAGCCGCTACGTAAAGGAACAGCACAGATTCTGTGGAGCAAATAAAGCGACACCCACTTGTCGTTTTGGCTGCGAGCGCCGTAACAGCGTCAGACAGAGCGACATGAGAGGCCAACTGATACGATGGGACGCGCACGCGCACCGCAGCAGGCGTCACGTCGCTAGATGGCGCGTCGATGCATTCGGCCACGCGATCCCGTGGTCTGCACACTTTTGCTCACGCCTGTACATTAGTGGTTCAAGCTCAAACCTGCTAAATCTTGTCAGTGTAATTCATCTGCTTGTCAGCACATCACCAGAAGGAACCTTGACCACTTTATCTTACATAGATTGCAGCAGCCAAAATTAGAAGCTGATCGGACACACACATGAGCACATATGTTCAATCTGGCCCTTTGAAATGAAGGTTCAGTTTCTTAACTGCATGCATATGTACTAGCTTTGTTTATATATGATCACTGTCTTGCCTAACTGCACTTAAAAAAATGTTGTTGGAAGTATACAAACTGTTTTTCATAATTCTACCTGCTCTTCTGTTGATGATAGTGGTGCAAGGGTTAAAGAAGAGAATAAAGGGAGTGGAAAGAAAAACCACCGTTCTAGACTAGAAACGGCTGCAGTTTCTTGACCTATAGTTTCACGAGAACCTCTTAGGCCACATACTTTCACATTATTTTTTTTCCTGCACTGTTTCCATCGAAGCATTTATATATGTGCACATTTTCACAAAATGTGAGTTAGGCACTTTTTCCGTATACTCCCTTTCTTCTTAAACCCTAAGAAAGCCATTAAAACGTCGAAAAAGGAAAAACTGAGAGGCAGAAACAGAGGTGGCTACTAACAACTGACATTTATTTCGAAACAACACCTCCTCCTATAAGTCCGTACAGAGCATGCTCAAAAGCACCCTTCTAGATCACTGCGCCAATCTTACCCATGAAAGTCACCACTGTTCAAGAAAGTCACACTCTTTCCTGGTCAAAAAACAAAAGCTGCGCTTACACATTTTCCCGGACCAAGTTTCCAAATATGGTATGCCTCAATCTATTCCCTTTCACGCTGCGTCTTAGCCTTACCTACAACGGATACATTTCCAAACATGGGTGTACAATCGCACTGCTTACATTGTAGCGGAAGATTACCACCACTGCCAGAGGGTAGATTTCCATGCTCCCGCATACGAATGTTAATACATCGACCAAATTGTTCAATGTATTGCTTATCACAACTAAGCGGAGTGCTATACACCACACATGTGTCACATGCGCAGTTGACACGTTTGTTTCTCTGCTTTGTGTGCCGAGCTGCGCAACCCTCTTACACAGACCTGGCAGTCTGCGTGGTGCGGAACAGACCAATCTGGTATCATTTCAGGCAGCAGCCTCTTTCAGCCTTTGTGAGATACTCTGTACGTACGGCATAACTAGCAAGTTCTTTTTCTTATGGTCTCGAACATCACGATCACTCCTGTGAAACCTCCTACTCTAAACTAGTTAAAAGGGCTATCGCCAGTTTATGTTTCTCAAATGCTGTGGCTAGGAGCTGCACCCATCAAATGCAATATAGCGTTGTTCAGCAGCAATACAGGCTCTGGCGGCAGGCTATCCTAAGACTTTGATCACGTAGCACTGTGGCTGAATATTTGTTCATAGCATCTCAGATTGAAACACAGTAGTGATTGTGATATTCGAGACCATAAGAAAAAGAACCCGGTGGTTATGCCGTACGTACATGATATCTCACACAGGTTGAAAAAGGTTGCTGCCTGAAATGATACCAGATTGGTCTGTTCCGCACCAAGCAAAACTTGCAGGTCTGTGTAACAGGGTTGCGCAGCACGGCACACAAAGCGGAGAATGCGACATCAAATATCAACTGCGCATGTGACACGTGTGGTGTATAGCATTCCGCTTAGTTGTGATAAGCAATACATTGGACAATCTGGTCGATGTATTAACGTTCGTTTGCATGTAAATCTACCCTCTGGCACTGGTGGTAACCTTTCGCTACAATGTAAGCAGTGCGATTGTACACCCATTGCAGGTAAGGCTAAGACGCAGCATGAAAGATAAAAAATTGAGGCGCACCTTATTTGGAAACTTGGTCCGGAAAAATGTGTAAGCGCAGCTTTTGTTTCGTTTGTGACCAGGAAAGAGTGTGACTTTCTTGAACAGTCGTGACTTTCATGGGTAAGATTGGCACAGTGATCTAGTAGGGTGCTATTGCGCATGCTCTGTACGGACTTAGGAGGAGGTGTTTTTTTTAAATAAACGTCAGTTGTTAGTAGCCACCTCTGTGTTCAATGTCTCTGCTTCCGCCTTTCAGTTTTTCCTTTTTCGACGTTTTAGTGGCTTTCTTAAAGTTAAAGTATGTACCAACTTGCCCAACAAGCAACTCTTGAATGCCTTTCTTCTCTCTCCTTACTCACCACACATAAATTAGCTGAGGAATCCACTTTGCTAAAATATTTTTTCCTTTTTTACGCCATTATCGTTGTTTAGACAAAGAAGGAATGGGATATAGAGGTAAACTTACAATATGGAATTTTTTATGGCACAAATGAAAAAAAAAAGGACGACAAAGCAGGAAGTCATCAAGGGCTTGACTACTGTTAGACACAACCTCATGAAATCAACAGTCAAGAAGTCAAGGAAAGCATAGGGGACATTATTTGTAGTCTTTTAACTGTAATGTAGTAATTGTGATATATGATGTAAAGAAATTAAGGTGAATGAAAAGACAACATGTCGCCCATAGGGAGCGAATGTACAACGTTCGTATAATGCGTCGGATGCTCTACCAATAAGCTTCAGCAGAGGTCATCCATCTGTCCACTTTATTGGGTACTATATCTGTGCATGTAAGTGTGGGAGTGTTAGCCAGTACTGCTCGCAGCCATGACTGCGAGTATGGAACACACTTCTTTTTAATGTGATATAGTGTTAAAGAGCGCGTTTCGTAGAAATTCTAATGTCATTGGCGACGGTGGTGACATTGGTTGTGAGTGAAAAATCGCCACTGTCCATGAGCAAAAGTTCAAAAGAGATAAAAACAAATAATAATAAAAAAAAACTCCCGCCTGAGTGATGATCAAAATCAGGTCTTCTGCATGCAAGCTGGTGTTCTATCACAGAGCTATGCCAGCGCCTGAAACTGCTTCATGAAAAAACAATGTCATGTAGTGAGAGGGGTCTGCTTGTAATGTTGTCTGGCAGAATCGTAGCATCGCACCAGGCTTCAAAATGAATTGCGCAATGAGTGGGCAGTTTAAAGCTGCCCATCCATTAAAAAAGTGCGCAGGTGCTCCTGGCACCTTACAGATGCATAGCGGGCACTTCACAACCGTACTTGCAGTAGACATTCTACGATAGCTTCAAGTGGCCAATGTTACTCACGCAACGTTAATGTTCCCTTCCTTGCGGCACTGTTGAAGGTGGTGCACACGGGGCCCGATTATGGTATCATGTTCTACTCTTGAAGAAGAAGCTCAAGTGACCTCCAATTTTTTGCCACTTGGTGCCACATAGTACGTGATTGTTTTACGGGTTGGCCACTGGCCGATAATTCCTCGTTATGAGTTAACATTCATTCATAGCGGGAGTCTTGCTCCATCAGACTTACTGCCTTCAGGTAGTATGCGAGGGTTTATTGATAAGGTGCCAGCCCGTTAAACGATCGGGTGCGACATTTCGCCAGGTGGCAAAAAAAAGTGTGTTCCACACTCGCAGTTGTAGCTACAAGCGGCTAAAACTCCCTGGTTTACATGCAGAGAAATACCCAACAAAGTGCACGGAGGGATGACCACTGCCTGAGTGCAATTGGTATAGCTTCGAATGTGTTATCCAAAAGTTGTAGGTTTGCTCCCTGCGGGCAGCAAGTTGTCTTTTCGTCCACTTTTCTTCTTTCCTCACTTTTATAATTACTACACTATAAATAATGTCTCCTTTACTTTCCTTGTTGCTTGTTGGTTTCATGAGGCAATGAAAAAAAGTGGACATGTACAACACAGATTGCAGCAGTCGTATAGTTTGTTTTGTGAACAGTAGGGCATACACTCACAATATTTTTCTCTTCCAGGTGTCTCCAAACACAACTGTGACAGCTACAAGACAACTATCACCACTAGGAAGGCTTTTGAGCTTGTCTCATGTGCTGCAGGAATAGCCAGACACAACTACTCTTTGAAGAAAATAAACCTCTTGAGCATTCTGTAGGCAGATTACATAATAAGGAATCCTTTACACATTACTAAATCCTTATGCAGTGTGTAAAGAGACTGGGCATCATGGTATGGCTCAAAAGAGCAAAAAGACAAGTTAAGTGCCACGAGAAGAGGAAGAACACAGGCATTGGTGTCACAAGGCACATGCCAGCATTTGTTGCTGCTCGGTATTAGAGACCAGCTAGTTCTTGCTGGACGTTTAGTCCAGAGCCAGACAATATGTATGACACGGAGCACCGAAGCCATGTGCTCTTGCTGGAAATCTGATTCAGAGACCAGGCGAGGTGGTCCGTCATACCAGGAAACCAGGTGAGGTGGTCTACTGTACTAGGGACCAGGCAAGGTGGCTGCTGTTCTGTTTGCTTTTCCAGGTAGCTGCTCTTCCATCTGTTGTTCCGAGTGGCTGCTGCTGTTCTGGGCTTTCTGTCGGTGGCAAGCATTGTAGCTGGGCTTACTGTGCTACTCTAGAGGCCACAGTGGAGTCTTTTGCTGCCACTTCTGCAGCTCCCAGTCATGCTGTGCTGTGGGTAGACCCATGGTGACGTCCGCAAGTCAAGCAACTCTTCAACTCAAAGGATTCGTCGTGTGAATGGGCTCTCACCACAAAGACAAGGAACGGCGAGAGGCAGTATTTACATTTGTACAAACATTTTATGTTACCAGTACCAATACATGATAAGCTACTTTCTTTTGAGTAATATTTGATGTGAAAAAATTTGTATTTTATTTATCTGTAAATATATATAATTTATTTGACTGAGTGCACTTCGGTTTCAATCGCGTCCTTGGTGAGTGGCTCTGGGCCCACACCATTATGCTTTCCATCACACTTAGGCGTTGTTTAGCGCTCACAGGTTGAAACTGTGCAACTTAAAACTAAGTTATCAATGCAATTTCATTTCTAGCATCTTCAGTTCGTGTCGTATTGGAGTAAATTCAACTTTAACATTCATATCAGAGGCAATATCACTTTTGGTGGCCAGATTTGTAGCAACATGACGCAGTTAACTCGAGCAATTTTGCATACCAGTCGTTATTCTGACGCAGACACTTGGGCTAGTTGGTGATAACTTGGGCATCTGAACAAATGTAAAGGAACGCTCGTGTAAAAGGAATATACACGTAGACGCCCTTCCTGTCTACGAGTCTCTTCCTTATTTGAGTGTTGCTTTGTGCTTGTGTTAATATGTCTGCCGTGTTTCAATCTGTGAGCACTGTACTGTCGGCCGCAAAAGTTTGCGGGATTTGCAGCGCGTGGCGGAGCGACGAAAAACTGCATCGCTGCGTCACCTACCGTGACGCGGCGGGTGTTGAGGTTATCGGCCTCAGTTGCTGGATCTTATCCGGATCCGGCAACTGAGGCCGATAGCCTCAACACCCGCCGCGTCACGGTAGGTGACGCAGCGATGCAGTTTTTCATCGCTCCGCCACGCGCTGCAAATCCCGCAAACTTTTGCGGCTGACAGTATACATTCAGGCACAACGTACGTACAAGGTCCAAAATATGTCCATGAAGGGATCCCATTCTGGATCTCCGGTGGATGCACGAAAATGTTTTTTTGAATATCTGTCGGACGTCCGATAGAACTCCAGCGGAGATTTACGGATCTCCAGTGGATATCCATTACAGCCGAAACGGATATACATCGGATTTCCGAGGGATATCTGTGGTTGCTTGGGTGTGAAGCCTCGTCGTGACATCGTGTATGTGCGGTACCAGGTATCTGTCTGGAGTCGTTACCTGGTTCAGCGCCCTATAGTCCCCGCATGGTCGCCAGTCTCCCGGCGTTGACTTTGGCACCATATGAAGTGGAGATGCCCAGGCGCTCGACGAGGGTCTGATGATCCCTAGCTCCATCATGTGTTCAAATTCCTGTCGTGCGACCTTCAACTTCTCTGGAGGCAAACGGCGAGGCCGCGCGTGCACGGGTGGGCCGCTGGTGGCGATGTAATGGCGTACCTCGTGCTTCACCGCGGCGCTGGCTGGCGGCTGCCTCGTCAACTCGGGAAAATCCTGCAGAATGCGAGTAAAACGTTCTGCACCGGACGGCCCGAGCAGAGTGGGGCTCAGCGGAGGGTGGTGCGAGGGATTGCCTTGCACAGTTGCCTGCGACACGGGATCGTGAAGGCGGCGGTTGCGCACGTCGACGAGAAGGCCGAAATGCCGAAGAAAGTCCGCACCCAAGATGGCGAACTTCACTGCTGCCACGATGAAAATCCACCGGAACGTTCTGTTCAAGCCTAAATCGAGTGGCAGCGAGCGATGTCCGTAGGTGGCGATGGTTGTGTTGTTGACCGCCTGAAGCGGGGACGCACTGGGGACACGGTGATCGGTGGACCCAACCGGCAGCACGCTCACCTCAGCGCCGGTGTCCACGAGGAATCGAAGGCCACTGTCGCGGTCGGTGAGGAAAAACACTGATGGACGACGTTCGGGGGCCTCTGCGACACTGGTCGTCCTCAGTGCCGGCCGCTCCCGTTTCCCGCATAGTCGCACGGAGGAATGCATTTGCGAGCAGCATTGCCATGCTTCCTGTGATACCAGCAGATTCTCTGTTGCACTGCTGGGCGCTGGCGCTCCTCGGGAGTGCTGCGGGCCTGCATCGCTGCGACGGTATCGGCGAGGCGGGATATCTGCTCCCGGATGTCATGCAGCGTGGTCGTGGGCGCGCCGCCGGCGATGTCTGGCTGTAGCGCCGCGACGGACGGCGGAGCGACCGCCAGCACCGAGTCCGCGAGCTCGGCGAGTTGAGACAGGCGTTTGTCGGCAGCCGAGGCGAGGACCATGCGCACGTTGACCGGAAGTCGCTGTAGGAACAGCTCGCGAAGCAGTCTGCTGTCGGCATCGGTGGTGGCTGCGCCGGCCGTGTGCAACAGCTGCCTCATGTGGCGCAACAATTGGCTGGGCGTCCGGTCCCCGAGCTCGGTGTCGTGCAGTAGCTGCTGCAGTCGCTGAGGCTCCGACGGCGTGAGGCGGCTGATGAGCAGCTGTCTGAGCGCTGTGTACGCGTTCTCTGCAGGTGGAGCGACCAGCAGATCGCGTATCTCGCTCGCTATTGCCGGTGGGAGGCTGGCGACCACGTGGTGGTACTTTGTTAGCTCAGCGGCAATACGACGAGCGGTGAATTGGGACTCCACCTGCAGGAACCACAGCTGCGGGTCCGCTGTCCAAAACGGCGGGAGCCTGATGTCGACGGCGGAGATGGCCGGTGCGTCAGGGGGAGTCTCCATGGCGTCGATCGCTTGAAAAAGGCGGTAAGCCTCGTCCGGGTCACCACTGTTGGGACGCGTGTACGCGCGGGAGAAGAAGACACGACCGCGCGGCGTGGATCCCAAACATCAACTGTTTATTCAGGTTCTCTGGAGGTTCCAGAGAGCAGCGGAGGTGGCGCTGCCTGGCGGCTTGGCTTGGCTTGGCTGCCGCCACATTTACTTAGTTTTTTTCTTATTTCGTGCGATATTGGTTACGGACACCGGCGGCGGCGGCGGACAGCTACGGCGCAAAAACGACCCTTGTGATCCCATTACAGCTTTCGCTGTAAAAAAATTGAAGGACACCTTGTAAATTCCAAAGTGTGTTCGGCCAACGCTTGTGCCCATATGGTGGCTACCATACCCGTGGGCACCGTCCACTGACCAGAGGGAGCTGCGTTGCTCGCACTGGCCCGTCCCAAGTTCGCTGACATTGGCTGTTAGGAGCACGCAGAAAACAGACGCGCGCAGGTGTCCCCCGTGTATCGCGGCCACAATCCGCCCAGTCATGCTGGGAGGGAGACGCGCGAATCGCGTTCCATTTTGACCGACCCCGTCTCATTATTGCTTTTTTTTTATCCGCTAGGCTTTGCGTTCTGGCGCTGCAGTCCCACAGGAAAACTCGACTGCACGGTGCCTATTGAGACGGGGTCGGTCAGAATGGAACGCGATGCGCGCGTCTCCCTTCTTGCATGATTGGACACGCTGGGCACAGCGACGCTACGCAAGCAAAGCGCGAGCGCTGTAGAGTCCGACGCGAGGCGCGACCAGTGTCCGTATGGGGCGCACCGGCGGCCACCTGGCACCGTGCCAGGGCACGGACGGAGGGAGGGCGGGACGGACGTGAGCATGAGACATCAAATGCTTTCGCCTTACAACTCTCTAATGGGACCGTTTTTAGAAGGCAGCGGCATTTTCCCCTCAAAGGCGGACGCACACGAGCCTCCGGTTGGTGATTCCGCCGACGGAGAACATGCTGCCATCGTTGCTGCCAGCTCAGCGCGCAAACGACCGATCGTTGGCAGCAGTGTGATAAGATAGCCGAGCGTCTAGCTGCCCGAATGAGCATTTTGAGCTCACCAGCGATAATCAGGGACCGGTTAACAATAGTGTTTCAATTCAGATAGGCCAGCATTGAAATGTGTTTCTATGCGACTTCTTAAATCGAGCACGATGTGTGTAGGAGGTTGCTTATCAGAATTGAGCTTCTCTTATAAGGAATACGCCATAAATGGAGAAGCCATAAATGGAACTGCTTATTTATTTTCGGCAACAAAGGATCGCGTTCCGATGTCACCTCGCTGGGCTCTATGGCGGAAAACTGGCACAGAATGCCGTGCGCGAACGTGCGGAACTCACGAGATTGCAGGTTCGCAACCGAAAAAAAAAAAATTAAAAAGAAGGCTAACACATTGAAAAAAAAAAGCTTGTGCAAACACACAAAAGGTATATATGAATCTGACGTCAGCGACTGCTTTATAATTACACGCCCGGTGCCGTCGATCTTGCGCCGTAGGAGACGACGCACAGCGTTGCAGAAGGCACGGAGTTATTACTCTCTTTTCTAGTTTATTCATTATCTTTTATTTAAGCTACCCTATTCTTGGCCAGTCCCGCAGTGTGGGTGTGAGCCAGAAGCTTAGGATCTACATCTACATTTTCCTCTCGCGATCCGGCATGTGCTGTAGCATTTCCATCATGACAGTTTTACCAAAGCACTCGTCAAGATACACAAATCTTATTTATACCGACAAATACGCGTTTTAGATGCATTCACAATTTTTTGAGCGGGACTATTTCTTTAGTCGAGGCAATTGGCTGCTGCGCTTCGGTCATCTGGGCGGGGCCTCTCCTGTCTTCTAAAGTTGTACTAGTTGGACAATAACTCCCATTATCCATGCGACGCCATGTGCGTCCAGTCTGTGTCGACCCCCCTCCCCGCGGGGGGCTGGAGGTACCTGCATCTTTGGACAACGCCGTGGTCTCTCGTAGCTAACGCTGTCGGCGTTCCCGACCGCTAACGCTGTCGGCCAAGTTCTCCGACCGGTGCAGTTGGCGTCATTACTGCGGCGCCTGCTTGGCGGGAAGATAGGCTACCACAAGACGCTGCTGCGCGTTCGTTGGATGCTCAATCGAATGGCGGCGCCTCTGCGCTTGCCGTAATCCCCGAACGCTTCGACGCAGCGTCATGCCCCAACAACAACTGCTCACACCGCTCTGTGGAGACGTGTCCGCTGGCACTGAAGGCGCTGCTGCCAACGATGACGTGGATTTACGCTGGGCGGTGGCTCATTCTCTGCCGCAAGAGGACAGCTTCTGGGGACAGCTTCATTGTGGGACTTGACTGCATCGGACTTTCTGGCGTTGGCGACATTGGTGGTGGAATGGGAGCTCCACTAGTAGTCGAACGCGGCCACACTCGGCGCTGTTCATACTCGGACGACGTCAGCGACGGCCGTGGTGAATCACAACAACCCAAAAGAACATCCGCGTTCTTCGGGAGCGAAAAAAATGTGTCTTGTGACATTGTAAAGACTGTGTTCCCTGTATGGATTCCGCGGCACCGTCAAGAACTATGCGTCCAGGTTAGTCCTCACGCTTTATTATTGCTGCTGCATTGAAAATTATTTCGTTGAATGTTAAAGCTTTTCGCAGGGCATGCAGGAATGATTGGTATAACCCGTGCTGGAAATTGTGATGTGATTTTTGTGCCCGTAAGAAACCAATTTCTTCTGGCTGTCTGACGCACATGCTTGCAAACGAATGTTCTGTCTTGTTATTTCCATTGGGTGCAGCACATGTCGTTTTACGGCAGTGGGCATCACATCAATTCTTCTGGCGAAATATTGAGAGACGAATATGCTTTTACGACGGGATAGGAAAAAAAAAATACTAGTTCTTTCCTGTGCTTACCTTACATTTTTCGATTGCGGATACTGTGCGGCCAGCACGAGCCATACCGTGTATAGCGAGTTCGTTAGAGATGTTTATTTTCTAGACGGTAGTCTCGGTATTCTGATTGTCCGCCGCGGTGGTATAGCGGTTAGGGTGCTCGGCTGCTGACCCGAAGGTCGCGGGTTCGATCCCGGCCGTGGCGGTCGCATTTCGATGGAGGCGAAATGGTACACTGTAAACCACTTTGCACCCTTAAGGGTGTTTCAAACAGGCAAAACACCCTTTTGCCTAACCAAAATTTGCAAAATTAGGGTGTAAGGGTGTCTCCCTTCCCCAAAACACCCTTAAGGGTGATGTTCTAGCTAAAACACCCTTTAGGGGGTAAGGGTGTTTTGGCTAATCGAAACACCCATGGCCCATACAACAGCGTACCAGATGATAACTGAGACTCGCTGATTAAAGAGTCGCTGGACCTTAGGCGAGTTTAGATTAAAAGTTATGTCTCTTTTAGGGGTTTCTACAAGCATACCATAAATTTACGCCTGATATCTTATTGTTTAGTGCTCACTTATAGGGAACAGGAATATCCCCACCGGCACTGAACGGTGGCCTAAGATACCATGGCTATATATAGCCGATGGTCACTTTAAGGCTGTGTAGCGCGTCGCAGAGTCCATGGGATATTTTACAACACGCTCGGTTGTGTGTATAGTCTGGCGCGCGCGTGCACCTTCTATGCTGATGTCAACTGGGATTCCACGTTCCCTGACTGGTAGATTTCATTTTTCGCGTTTTTTTTTTCAGTCATAAGGGTGTAAGGGTGTTTAGGCCATTGGAAACACCCCATGATATGGGTGTTTTGGTACGTCAAAGCACCCTTTTCCTAGGGTGTAAGGGTGTTAGTTATAGACACGGCAAAACCCCCCTTAAGGGTGCAAACTGGTTTACTGTGTAGAGGCCCGTGTACTGTGCGATGTCAGTGCACGTTAAAGAACACCAGATGGTCGAAATTTCCGGAGTCCTCCACTACGGCGTCTCTCATAATCATATCGTGGTTTTGGGACGTTAAACCCCAGATATTATTATTATTATTCGGTATTCTGATTTGCGACTTATGCTGTGTTGTCAGATACGCGAGCCGATGTATGACGGGGCTGGGGTCAGCACCGTCTTTTATAATTAAATGCACGGAACAGCAAGTTTTACTACTCCGTATTTGGCGTTCGTAAAAGAACCGCTTACCTGAGTGCGCATTACAAAAAGTCCTGTGCAAGCGTTCTAGACGAGACCTGGCGTTCTCAGGTACGCAACGCTATTAGGTATGCTGCGTACACAGTAATAAAACTCGCTAACAGACCTTTTTAGTTTAGCATCTGCAGAAGATATGCGGACGCCTATCTGAAACTGTGTGAGGCAGTTTTAGTTTGGCATTAGTTTTAGGTAGGCGTCCTCAGCGACTCTACGGAAGCGGGCTACCATTGAAAATACCTGGCAGCCTGCGTCCGTGGCAGCCTTCGTGTGTAGAGCTCATGCAGACGCCAAACTAAATATGTCTTACGGGAATAGCTTCGCCTTGATATGGTGACGATGACGGGGGTGTAACAGTGTCGGCTGTGATTATGTACCGCATTCCTTAGAGCCGTACCTCTAATTTATGCGTTATGTTTCTTCCTGGTTTTGTATGTGTACACTGTCTGGCGTGGTCATATTGTGCACGAGCCCATTGCATTTCTTTTAACCAAACAAACAAACAAACAAACAAACATACAAACGCAGTCCCCAAAGTGAAGTCTGAGCAAGCAGCGGAGCTTCGGTGTTTCTGCGTTTCGCTGTGATTCTCGGTGTTTTATTTCTGTGTTTTGGCATTTTATGTGTGTTTTGGTGTGATTCGCGGTGTTGTTTATGTTTAACTGCGGTTCTTGCGTGTGTCGCTGCGGTGGACTACGTTTCCTTTGCAGTTTCCTTTGCGTTTCCTTCTCACGAACCTCGGGGTTTGCTTCCGCATGCCGCTTGGCTTGTGCTTCTTGCGCTCGAAGCTCGGGGTTCGCTGCTCGACGTCAGCGCTGCCACTCTCGTGCGAGCCTCCTTGAGCTTCTCCGATCATGGCCTCCGAGATTAGCCGGCGGCCGGCTAATCTCGGAGGCCATGCTCCGATTTTCACGTCTCGGACGTCTCCGGACGCCGGCGCTGCATTCGTTTTTCTCGAAGATCTCTCGGACGCTCCTTCCGCTGGTTCATGACCGCTCGAATGCATGTTCGTTTTCCACGCATATATGCGGCCCCGCGAACGGCCCGGGAACGCACGAACGAGTTCATTCTGACAGCTGGCAGCCGGCGGTGCAATACGCCACGCGTGCGGTCATCTGAACCTGGACACGGGAAATTTCCGACGTGCCCTCGCGCTCTCATTGCTCTTCTTTCAGCTTCTCGCGCGTTTTTGATTTCGCCTTGTTTGCTCGCTCTATTCGTTGTGTCCCGCTGTGTGCCGCGTCGAGCATGTGCGGATTTCGGAATATCGGGGAAACACGCGTGATTTTCTCCAGGAAAAAAATTGGCCGCGTATCAGCGTGCTTCGCTGCAAATGTCGTCGAAAGACGATAGTCTTGTGCCGACCGTACTGC
Source organism: Rhipicephalus appendiculatus (assembly GCA_030522465.1). NCBI lineage: Eukaryota > Metazoa > Arthropoda > Arachnida > Ixodida > Ixodidae > Rhipicephalus > Rhipicephalus appendiculatus. The sequence continues at coordinate 3,650 of JALIZH010018215.1, read as the reverse complement.
ATGAGTACCACAATTTAATACCTGGGCTAGCCGCCGGGCTCGTTTTTCGGACGGTTCCCGGGCACGCTTGAGACGGACGCCGGCGCTTCTCCGCTGAAATTTGACAAACAGAGAAACAGACCAAAAATTTCTCCGGGTGGATGGAAACAACTTTATTTAAACAATTAAATTGAGTGTGGTTGGGCCCCTAGACGTCCGGGAGCCCCCCTGGCCGACATCTCAAGGCAGGCGCGGTCGACCAGTCTCAGCTGGTTGTCCGAGCCAGTGGCCCGAAGAGCGGCCTCCCACGAGGAAAAGGAAGGATTGGGAATAGGGTCTACCGCCAGCGGCTTTGGGCAGCTCCACAAACAGTGGAACAGATCCGTTCGGGGAGCCCCACAGGTGGTGCAATATGGTTGATGGAGAGCTGGGTAGAATAGATGTGCCAGATAGGGGGAAATAAATGTTTTCGTCTGGAGCTGGCGCCAGACCGAGCTCTGATTAGGGGAAAGGGAGTAGTGAGGGGCAGGCAAATCGCGTCTGCCGTTCCTGTAATAGGACGTAATCTGATTTAGGTATCCCAAGAAAGACTATCGTCTTTAAAACAGCGACGCGCGCGTCTTCGGTGTGCATACGCTGCAGAAGTTCACTTGTAGTAGGGAGTTTTAGTTCCGGGGCCCCAAAGCGGCTTGCGTACATATGCTGTTGCGTTACTTTGTATTCTCCTTGTGTGCGGTTGAGAGTCCAAAGAAAGGCGAGAGCATGCATTCGCAAGAGCGCTGGACTCCCCGGCACTGAAACCGTTGAGTGAGTTGTAGCACAATGGAAATAGTTATTTTTCGCGATATAACCACACTCGGGGTCGGGATGGCGTCATAGGTATTGTAGCCGGTGTTGTTGATAGATGGAGGAGACGTCATGGAAGACGCCGTAGGAGAGTCGCCCAGCAGTTGACCGGCGCAGATGAGCCGGCCGCACTGGGCCCGCTCGGGACTTTTGTGTCGCGAATGGTGGCGTCAAAGAGAGAGACCTATCAGTCGAGACGTCCGCGAGCCGCCGGCGACTGTTTGGTGACTTTCTTTTATTGGCGCCACTATGCCCGACAGCATATTCCAAATAAAAAGGAATGGTTCAGTTTCCTGCATAAAATCGAGGAGTGGTCGATGCAGAGGACCGTCCGTCCAGCTGACCGGGGACGTAGGCCGCGTAGGTGGTGGGCGCGGGCCTTGTGAAGGCCCGGAAAGGTTCCTAGTAGGTGATCGAGCGTTGTTTCTGTGGCTGGGGCAACGCAGAAGGTTGGGAAAGGCCGTGCACCGGTTGTAGCGCGGATGGCAGGAGTTGAGGCGGCGGCCACACGAATCCTCCTAAGCGCAACCTCCGATAAACCGAAGACTCTCTGTGCCGCTCGAGCAGTGATGATTACCCGGGCGTGCTGATCATGTGACCTGCGTGCGCAGCTGCTCTGATAAACTTCTCTCTTGGTGACGTGAATTGGCTCTGCTCATGCTTGACGCCGCACCATAGAGTAACATAAAAAGTTAAGAGAGGACACTCCCATAGACCCCAGCGGCTGAATTTCGGTTCGCAGCGCTCCAAACGGGTCGGGGGAACCTTTGCAGCCTCGGAGATGATGGGGACCGTAGAAACGGTGGTCTCGAAAGCCATGTTCTAGAGATCAGAAAAATTACACGGCCTCCGAGACCACTTCTGTGGATGTGCTCGTCTCAGAGGCCATGCTTTAATTGCGTTTTTTTTTTTTTTTCACGCGTTTTTTGCATGCATTGATTAGCTTCGTGTAAGCTGTACCGCCAGAGCGGCAAGCACACGATGCCACTGTGTGTTTATGCAGACATTTTAAATAAAACGTAAGAACTCTTGGAAGAGACGAAAACTTTTATTTTCAAGCCATTCTTGGTAAGCACATGCACACTTACATGCGCGCACGAAGACGTGGGTTCATTGCACTGCAAGACATGGCAATACAGCTGCCATATCTTGAGTTTAAATTTTACAGAAACAATAAACAAGTAGGCGACATTATGAAAGGCCCCACACAACAGTAAAACTGCAGTACACGCGCACGTACGCATACAGTTAACGACGCAGCGCGACAGTACTTGCCGTAGTATTTGACTCCGGACGGCATGATCTGAAAAAATAAAAAAAAAGAACGAAAAAAAAAGGATGTTGGCTATGTCTTCTCTCCCGCCTTAGCCCAAATTTTCTCCGACGCACTTCACATCACCTTTTCGCGAAAAACAGTCACGAGTAGATTCCGCAGCTAAAACAAAGCAATATTTGGCGCCATGCATGCGTTACCGAGGCAGTCGTGTTTATTCAGAAGATTAAATCGTAGCCTCAGCTAACAAACATTTTTCTCGATTCACAAATTCTCTCTAATTGCGCTCGTAACAAGAGCTTCAAGAAAAATGCGAACGCCACAATTAAATAACGATGTTAAGCCTAACTGCACTCTTAACACAATTTCACGCACTGAATTCGAACTACGTGTACCGGCACAAAAAGAAAAAAAAAAACCTGACGACGCAAGCGGCGACTCACTTACTCGTGCCAAGAAACGATTTTCTCGCAAACATGCGCGAAGTGAGGAGCGCAAGAAAGCTCTCTGCGCCGAACAGCACAAGCGACAAATGTTAGCTTAACATGACGAATACAATACGCACTTTGCAAATTAATGACGGCGTTCTTACCAATAGCAGCCGCCAAGCTGAGAGGCACACGTAACAATTCAAGACCACGTAGCACGTTATCGCACATCTTTTATCGCGTCATCCTGCAGCTGTCCGTACTTCATTGCATTAAACGCTCATGAACACGGAGCGTGACAACGTTGCCGTCGCGTCGACGCCATTCTGCACTACTCTCACACCCGATACCCGATTCATGTCCGATCCTGCCCGACGATATCGAACCGTCCAATCGCAGGCGATAAAGATAAATTCAGAGCCGCATTGCGACAAGTAGACGCATATTGCAACTAGAAAAGGTACTGAAGTAGATAACAAGTACGCGCGTTCCCTTGAAGATATAGAGTGATGTGTCGCCCTCTCACGGCCGACATGAAGCTGCGGCTCCGCCGCTTTTGGCCCGAGTGACCACTCTTGTAATTTGTATGTTACTCTATGGCCGCACGCTGAAGGTCGACCCAGAACAACTCCACTGTTGAAACGAACGGTGCTTTGACGTCCCCGTTCTTTATAATGCGCACTCACGGTCCCGTTTGTCGCGCGCTTCGCTTGCTGAATACGGTCCAGATGCTTGGGATGTGCCTAAAAATACAGTGGCGTATACATGGCTTAGTTGGAAAGCGTCCACTGCGTCGCTGCGGTTTTACGGAGCTGGCTGATACGGCCACGACGTTGCGCAGCGCACTGCGCGGCAGTCGGCCACATTCCTCGATGCGAGTCTGGCCATGGCCTGGCCACGCTAGCACGCGAGATGCATTAACGCCTTGTGGCCTTTATCGTTGCCCCTTCATAGCGGCCTTCGCAAGTAGCGCGTTCGCTTGTTCCTGTGGTCAGTTAAAAAAAAAAAAAAAAAAAAAAAAAAAAAAAACGAACTTAGCATGTGCTGCACGGTCGATGCGTCTACGAGAATCTACGAAACCTATATTTGTATTGTACATAATGTTCTTTGAGAAGCGTGTTACC
>JALIZH010018214.1:0-16259 GCA_030522465.1 Rhipicephalus appendiculatus | reverse complement strand
TACACCTCAAAGCTGTATGACTCAGTAGGTCTGGTACCAGTATAGCGTAGTTTTCGCTTGCAAAAATATCTTTGCTCACCGCTGTTGTACGCGATGGCCGCACCATAAAAGGCCATCAATATGAGAGCAGCCATGCTCCTTCCAAGAGCCATCTTTGCCCCCTGCCAAGAGATGAACAGCGTCATCAACAGCATTCATTTACCTGAGGGTTCGTCTTTTTTTACGTATAGTGCAGCCATACATTCCTTTAAAAAATCAAACGTATGCACAAACTAAATGCAAACCATTTACTTGTCACAAAAAGCACCGACCTCGTAGTTAGTGAAGGTTAGTGGAGATAGTGAAAGGCAATTTCGTGGAATTCAGCACGTCGTTAACTATTGAACAGTACCACCTCTAACTTTTTTCTTTTACTTTTTTTGTTAATAACCGACAACTTCGTAGCCTTGCTGACACGTGTTGACTAAATTACCCAGCAATAGATTTACGCCTATTTGGTTTATATCTGCCGCGCACACTTGCCATACAGATTTGATGCTATTACAAAGGAAAATATAAGAATAAAAAATTGAAACGCTACAGCGTTGTCCTGTTACTCTTATCAATAATCGCTAATTTCTACAAGTAATACATCACAACAACTCACGTGGAGAGAGGAACAGACCACAAACGACCACACACACAGTTTCAAGAACTCAGACGTAGACAACTCTGCTTCAAATTTCATTTATTTATTTATTTATTTATTTATTTATTTATTTATTTATTTATTCAAAAATACCTTCCAGTCTCGAAGACATTTAGTAAGGAGGGTTACAGTGAAATTAGAAGTAAACTCGTTATGAACAACGCTACAGTGCAGGTTAATAATAATAACAGCAAAATACTTCGTAACAAAATTAACAATGCAATCAGTTATGATGTATAATTCAACAGTACACAAAGGTCAGCTTACAGCACATTAATCAAAAGAGAGCGCAACACTTCACAATATAAAAGCTCGAAAGTTAGATGATCAAAAAAAAAATCTTGCGACGCTATATCGTGAAAATGCATCTCAAGTATGTGCCGAAACGTGTTAGGGTAACTATCACAGGCGATATCATCGAGCAGATCGTTCCACATGCGGATGGTTAGCGGTAGTTCTGATGTGTTAAACGCGTTCCTGTTACCAAAGATACGGGTGAAGCTGAGATGGCTATGTAATCTGCGTGATGTGTAGAGGGGACGTTCAAGTGGCAACGACGATGTTTTGTTACTGTAGACGTATGAAATAGACATAACAAGGACACTTGACGGCGAACATACAATGGTTGTAGGGAATAATCGAATTTAAGCTGACGCACACGGGAATGATTACAGTATATTGTGGAAATGTAAAGGGCGGCTCTGTCCTGAATTGCTTCAAGCATGTTAATTTTATAATGAGCGGACGGGGACCAAAAAGATGAGGCATATTCATGTTGCGGGCGGATGAACGTTAGATAGGACAGTTTGCGAACCTTAGAGGGACAATGACGAAGGTTTCGGCGCAAATGGCCTAATGCTTTCGACGACTTTCCACAAACAGCAGTGATATGTTCAAGCCAGGAAAGTTCCGGTGTGAGGTGGACGCCAAGATATTTGTAGGAAGTTGCCCGGGAGAGCCTGTTGCTTTGTATAGGGCAAGTTAGATATTACTCGTTTACGTCCAAAGGAAACAACTTTACATTTATCAGTATTTAGGGCAATGATCCAAGAGTTACACCAGTTAGAGATGGTGTTCAGATCATCTTGAAGGAAGTGGTCATTAGGACAGTTTATAGGTCTGTAGAGCATGCAGTCAGCGATGTACCTTAGCAGTGACTCGACAGCTGTTTATGTGCCCACTTTGGGATAATATACCTGGCACTTGTTAGCAGTTTTAGAATTTCGGGTGGTAATCGGTGTTTTGTGGGCAGTATCTCGCACTCTACTGCTTGCTTATATGTGTGTCATCGCGTTGCACGTATGTGTTACTCTAACATAATAAGAAAAAATAAACTGTGTCTAAATTTTGCATCAGGCTTTCATAACTGCGGAATAATAGGAAGTTTTAGTATATCGGGAAACGTTTACGTTAGCGTTCGCGTGCGTCTCAACGTTAACGCTAAAACGGAACCCGCGGCATGCCAACTGGTGGACCTTTAGTACAGCGAAAGGCATTCCGGCTAACGCTAACGCAAGCACATACGGCGCCATCTATAGTTATAAAAACACTAAATGCATTGTAAAAAACCTCAAGTGCTCCACTAAATCGATCTGATCCCATGTCACCGCTGCTGCGTCTCTACGCCGCGTTTGGTTCAATGTTGCGTCTGACGGGCCGAAACACACAGCTCTCTTCCGACATATGCAGCAACCGAGTATTGCTCAAGACCCCTATTACCTGTCTCAGATTAACTTGTGGCCGCATTTGCCTTATCGCGGGAACAGGCGAATTAATACAGCGCCGCCATCTCTGCAAGGATACAGAAAACACGAGCGAACCTTGTAAGCAAATTTTGTTAAGCCTTCTCTACCGCAAATCGACTGTCTCTCTCAAAAACAGAGCTAATTTATCGGCAGCATACGGCTGGCGAAGTCTCATTACTTAAATCTAAATCAAATACGAGCATTATTTGGGAATGAATGAGCTTAATAATGCAGGCCGACAGCTCAAAAGATTCGAAGTGGGCGATTCTCGCTTCAACAAGCACCGCCATCTTGCCCTACGTACGGGATATCTTGCGTACGTTAGCGTTGCACGCTATATTCCAGAAATAGCGAAGGGCTACGTTTACGTTCTGCACATGCTCAGTTTGGAGCACGCAACGCTAGCGCTAACGCTAAATCCTTGCGCTTGCTGTTTCCCGCTATACTTAAACTCGCTAATATACTACGGCATCTACTAAGCGTCTGACACACGTAGGTCGCTTAGTAGTTATCTTGTAAAAACACCAAGAAAAGCCTCCCTGGTTATTAACCAAAATTTCAAGCTTTGCGAACCGTTGGCTAGTAACAGGATGCCACGATAATAGCGAAATACGCTCGAAGCGGTAAATACATGCATTTACTAACTGTTTATAACTTTTTTTTTTAAATGCGAAGCATTTCTTAGCGAACTTCGGCGACTTTGAGCGTATCTATCTATCTGTCTATCTATCTATCTAGCCGCCTACGACTTTGTGCTCTCCTGGCCGTATCGTTAATGGGATTTATACCAAATTTGGTATGGCATAACATGACCGTATTGCGAACATAAATGGCTGGTCGTATCATGAAAATCATGACTAGCTTGTCATGAAAAGCATGATTTACCTGCCACGCTCATGGCGCGCTCCCGGCCGTTTCGTTAGCTTGATATACACCAAATTTGGGATAGAGTGACATGACTGTATGACAAACATAAATGATCAGTGGTAATATGGAAATCATGACTTGTCATGCGCGACATGACTTGCATGTCACGCTCATGGCGCGCTCGCGGCCGTTTCGTTAGCTTGATATAGGTACACCAAATTTTGTATTGAGTGACGTGACTGTATGATGAACATAAATGACCAGTGGTACTATGGAAATTATGACATGTCATGTGCGACATGACTTGCATGCCAGGCTCATGGCGCGCTCGCGGCCGTTTCGTTAGCTTGATATACACCAAATTTGGTATTGAGTGACGTGACTGTATGACGAACATAAATGACAAGTGGTAATATGGAAATCATGACTTGTCATGCGCGACATGACTTGCATGCCACGCTCATGGCGCGCTCGCGGCCGTTTCGTTAGCTTGATATACACCAAATTGGGTATTGAGTGACGTGACTGTATTACGAACATAAATGATCAGTGGTAATATGGAAATCATTACTTGTCATGTGCGATATGACTTGCATGCCACGCTCATGGCACGCTCGCGGCTGTTTCTTTAGCTTGATATACACCAAACTTGGTATTGCGCGATGTGACTGCATGACGAACATAAATGACAGGTCCTAACATGTAAAACATGACATGCAAATTTTGTAAAGCATGATTTGCTCCTTCCTGGCTGCTTCGCATTACATCTATTCCCACAGTGCGTGGTATCTGCCGGCTTTTTTCTAAGAGTGTAGTTTATATTTCTAGCAGTACAAGTGGGAATATTTATTCAAATAAGTCACATATGCGTGTGGCGTACTCATTATCTGCACGCAGCTTCCTTTATAATTCACGTGAGATGAGCTAATGTGCATAGCTATATAATGCAGCCCATATTTGTAAAATGCACAACGCGGGCTTTGTTCTGGGAAATTCTTATTTCATGTGAGAGCTTGTCCATGACCATGAGGGGTACTATGGAACACTACATTGCACGCTCCTCGCTATTTAATCTATTTATGGTAGATAGTACGCAACGCGAGAATTGAAGCGCGTGACTGAGAATTAGAAGCTGAGAACTCCAGCTCCGTAGCACACCGCGTTAAACGACTCTGTCACGGAGCACGTATCCTTGAACATAATAACGGTCAGCTACTTATAGCATACTAACGGCGAGCTATTTCACAATATATGCGCGCGCGTACCTTGCGAGGGGGGGCAGTGTGTGCATACGTATTGTAATTTCACCGCGAATTTCGCGTTTAAGTTAGCACACGAAGGTCCATTTGCTCGTTGCAGCGGCAGCGTTTGGGGAAGGAGTGAGCTGCTAGCTGGTAGAGTCAGGTAGGAGCTAGTTGGCAGGGAATAGTCGACACTTTCAGCGTGCTCCTCAAACACAAAGAAATAACAACTACGAGAGTTGTTAGTTCGCGCTCGTCATGTTATACTTTTGTGTGTCCTTATCGTGTGGCCTTCGCGGTTTGAGTACCGTGATGCAAGTGTCGAGCTGTGGCAGTTGTTAGTTTCCGCTCATCTCCTTTGTGTTCTTTTCTTGCGTCCTTTGTGATTGAGCTGAGCACTGCAAGTTTCAAGCTGCTTGCCGTTCCTGGTGTTACATTCCAATGTATCGCTACTGCATTCATTGCTGCACCTTTTCAGCGAAACTGTGACGGTTTTAGTGTTTGGAAAACCACAACATAGGCTTCGATCCAAAGGCTCACGGGTGATGGCACATACTGCATGAAACAATTATAAGTCCGAATGACCAGTGAAGTTGTCAACCATATAAAGCACAGCTTTCAGGTGATGTCCAAAAAAAATTCTGTTATATGAAGCTATATAGAACGCGCTTGGTATTTTTTGATTCTTTCGTGCTCGTCATTGTTAATCAGAGTGACGCGATAAGCGACCGGACAAAAACAAGTTTTCGTACTAAACTCTTCCACTTTTCTTTAGGCTGGCACGTTTTTTCTTTCGTGCGGTACGCAGGTACAGTGTTATTGTCTACTGAGTACAACACGTGTAAAGTATTTCGTCTCAGTTCTGCCGGAAAAGAAGTTAATTTTCATGCTTATTGTGAAGCGGTGCTAATCGTAAAAAAAATAATTCTTGTACGGCTTCAAAGAAAAGTTTAAAGTGTCTTCTTGGATATCACGTGGCACTAGACAGACGAATGTGTCCAAAACTTATAAAGTACGGAGCTCTCACTTTTTGTTGCCACAGGAAGCTTCAACCTTGGAATCCGTGCAATCAGCCCCCTTAAAGCAGTCGCCGACGTAAAGGAGGCTGACGTACCAGTGCAGTCTTCTTGAATAGCTCTCTGCTGTGAGCTCTTACAAGCTGTCGGGCTCCGGATGGCACGCGTCGCATGTATGTCACGTGGCAAAGCAGTTGCGTAACCTCCAGCTTCAGTAGGTGCATTGACCGAGTCTAGATTACGTATCCTCAGTTTTAGCGTGCGGCAGGGAATTACATCCGAGGCTATAATCGCCGGTGGCCCAGTATAACAACATCCATCCGTATCGTTCAGGCGCAGCAAGCGAAAGTCTTAACGAGGGCGCTTCCGCTCTTGCTCTGTATCGGAGGTCGCAGGCGCAAGGTCGTCAAACAGAGTAACACCGAATTCGTGTAAAATTTTGCGCGCTACAAGTAAACAAAAGCGACGAAGAAAACGATACGGGACAACACAAGCGCGAATACTGGTCAATTGTGTGTTCCCTTTCCTTATCATAAAAAAATTATTTTCTTCAGTGATTTCTGTGTCACTGCCAGAACGAATTTGGCAGTAGTCACCATCCACTGAAACAAACGCCGCAATGTTCCATAATGCAGTAGAAATTGCAGTAATTTATAGTGCGGACCTCTAGAGAGCAGGCCATGATCTGACAGAACGAAATAAATATAAAAACTCAGTGAATAATTGAACATTGACAACCCTGCACTGCGAGAGTGCCCTTCGTGATTTAAAAAAAAAAAAAAAGATGAAAACAAGCTTTTCGTGGGTTAGAAGAAATCAACAAGGTAAGCAGTTCTATATATATATATATATATATATATATATATATATATATATATATATATATATATATATATATATATATATATATATATATATATATAAGAGAAGAGACACAACTTAGCGGTTGTCTTAATTTTATTTGCCAACCGTTTCGACTGGTGGACCGATCTTCGTCGGGGCTGATAAGAATGCCTCGTCAGCCCTGACGAAGATCGGTCCACCGGTCGAAACCATTGGCAAATAAAATTAAGACAACCGCTAATTTCTCTCTTCTTCTTACCAAGTACTACGTACGTTTGGCCCATTGAAAAAGCTTCTTTATATATATATATATATATATATATATATATATATATATAGAGAGAGAGAGAGAGACAGGCTGATAACAGAAAGGTGCTACAAATTGGGCTCGCGCTAGAACAGCAAAACACAAGATAAAATATCAAATTGTTGTTTCAAAGCGGTATAGTATCTTCCTTTTTCAAAAAGCGCACACACATCCGGTCAATTATTGGCACATGAAAAAAGGAAGGAAGTCAGGAAGGAAAAGCCGTGCTCACAATCTTCGCCTCACTAAATAAAGGCAAGAGCAGGAACAAACCAGAACAGCCTCAACATTTTGTTTAGAGGCTTTGCTTTTGTGACTTGATGAACGCCTTGGGATGTCGCAGTACCCTCCAAGATCATGACTTTTGCCAACTGTGGGTGACCTTGCAGCTTACCCTCCAAGGTCATGACTTTTGCAACTGTGGGTGAGCTTGGAGCTTAGCCTACACGGCTGAAAGCACATATTGTTGTTGAAGGCAGTGAAAAAACACAATTGAAAAAAAAATGGTATTCAACGTTTTCTTAATCGACAATAAGTTAGCTTGCACTGATTTTTAATGATAACAGAAGCGAAAACTATAGGCATTGTTCCCTAAGCAATATAAATTTAGATTGAAAACTAGAATTTCATGGACACTTTTGCCACGTATCTACCAAAGGCGATTCACCGCTGCGGGATATTATTACACTATAAAAATATTAAGTCGAAAACCTTTAATTTCTCATGCTCACGTCCGTCCGTCCATCCTGTCCATACATCCGTCCGTCCGTGTGCTTCCGTTCGTCCTATCCGTCCGTCCGTACTTCCCTCCGTCCGAGCCCTGGCACCGTGCCAGGTGGCCGCCAGGTTGCGCAAACGGACGCCGGTCGCTGTGCCCAGCGTTTCCAATCATGCAAGGAGGGAGACTCGCGCATCGCGTTCCATTCTGAGCGACTCCGTTGCCTCGTCTCAATGGACACAGGCGTTCGCGGAACACACTTTGGCATTTACAAAGTGTCCGTCAATTTATGCGCTGGAACGCGGATGGAGTTTGCACGTTGCGCAAAGTGCGAGAAAATACGAACGCATGCGAACCGGAGGCAGATTAGTCTCGCTTCTCGCTGCGATTCACGGTAAAAAAAATTTAAAAAAAGAAAACATGCACACATTCCGTTTGTGTCACATCCCACTGAGAGTGTAAAAGAAAAAAGACATTGCATAGTCAGTCGAATGGCCACAAGGTTTCGCCGAACACACTTTGGAATGTAAAAAGGGTCTTTCAATTTTGACAGCTGTTTTGAAATCATTGCCTATGGCACCGTTTGGCCAACGAACGCAATTGCATGAATGCAATCGCGAATCTCCCGGGGAGCGGATTATTTCAGAGCTTCAGTGTCCCTTCTTACAGGTCACGCTGTGCACGACGAATAGGGCCCCATGGATTCGACACCATGCCGATAAAATTAAAGCCTTTTGATCGAGAAGCAATGTCCATATGGTATCTAAAGATGATAGTGTATTTATGTCTTCGCTGCCACCATACGCCCGTAAGCAAAACAATCCAAAATAGAAAAGCAGGTACCGTGCCAGATGAAACAACGAACAAAAACGATTACGCTCTTCGAGCAAGGCCCGCAAACCCTTCTTGTCCTTTCGTGAATATCCTTTTGTACAGAACATAGATGTACAGCACACATTCGTTTTTTTCGTACTGCTGAGCAATTACATTGGATTTTTAAATTGGCGGATGAGCCGTGCATCGAACATTGGGCCTGGTTGAGGCATGCTCCGTTGTAAGATGAAGATGCGTAAATGAAATTTCGATGCAGGATACGCTGATAAAGGAACACAAGACACACAGGAAAGATGCTGAAATTGCAACTGCAATTATTAAATGCGAAGAAATGTAACACCAACTACAGCAACAGCTCACACTTCTACTTTATGCTGCTTCATTATTACCGTCAAGAGTGCACCAAATAAGTTAGGTATATTAATTTATTCCTACGAAGTATTACCAGGGAGATCATTGTTGCTACAGTCGCCTTGATATTAAAAAAATAACATCCCTTAGTTTTGTCTAAACAACCTGTGGTCACACGCTCTTGTAACTCCATTTCATTCCAACTGGGTTTTAAATGCTGAACGCGCATCCAAAACGTTGTAGTCATTTTTTTTACAGTGAAAGGTGTTATGAGATCACAAAAAGGACCGTTTTTGGCGCCGTAGTTGTCCGCCGTCGCCACTGCCGGTATCCGTAACCGGTATCTCTTCAAATATGAAAAAAAAATACGAAATAAGGAAATATAACCAGGATGGAATGGGGTTCGAAGCTAAGTCCTCTCCATGGCAGCCCAGCATTGTACTACATGGCCATGCCGGCGCTAGATACCCCATAGCAAAAATACCCTATACAGGCGTTATGTCAGGAAGGAACCGCGTTAACGTGTTATATAGCGTGGCAGAACAGTAAAATAACAACTAGGCGTCACACAATGCGAATTCCGTAACCAGGTGTCACACAAGCATCATCATCATCATCACCATCAGCAGTAGCAGCAGCAGCCTGACTATGCCCACTGCAGAGCAAAGGTCTCTCCCATGTTCCGCCGATCAACCCGGTCCTGTGCTCTCTGATGCCACGTTATACTTGCAGACTTCTTAATCTCATCTGCCCACCTGATTTTCTGTCTCCCCCCTCACGCGTTTGCCTTCTCTTGGAATCCAGTCAGTTACCCTTAATGACCAGTAGTTATCCTGCCCGGCCCATGTCCATTTCTTCTTCTTGATTTCAACTATCATATCCTTAACCCCCCTTTGTTCCCTGACCCATTCTGCTCTCTTCCTGTATTTTCAAGGTTACACCTATCATTTTTCTTTTCATCACTCGCTGCGTCGTCCTCAATTTAAGTTGAACCCTCCTTGTAAGTCTCCAGGTTTCTGCTCCGTAGTTACGTACCGGTAAGATGCAGCTGTTATATACCTTCTTCTTGAGGGATAGTGAGTCACACAATACGAATTGCGCAACGCGTGGGTCGTTGAATGATTCCAAACCATTACAAAGGGTTCAGCCAAAATTCTTCATCGTCATCAGCCACCGCATCAACAAAGTGCACATAATGCCTTCAAAATGCGTATCGGGTACCTCGCTTCTCCGCAGAATAAGGAATAATGGCGTAGTGGGTGCTTCCAAACTTGGAAAAATTTATGGTTCATGGTGTAGTTGGTAGCCCGCAAGTGTAGTTGTATCAGTAGCCTTAAGGTAGGTTACAACCGGCTCCAGAAACGCCACTCTTCCGGCTTTCGCTGTGACCGTGCTGCGCTTTCCGCGCAGGACTTGTGTTATATTTTTTATTTTTTTTTTGTGAATGAAGTCCGTCCCACCCACAAGATTGTGTAGTATTCCAATGTTTACGTAACATTTTTTTACTGATCTAAGGTGAATACAATAGAAAGCCGTCAGAATAAAAAAAAAGAAACTTTCCGCGGAAGTTCATGCACTGCCCAGGATCAGTGATGCCAATTTAGCGGATTTTCTGCTAAATCTGGCGTATTTTATTTGATTCTGACGGGGAAAAAAATTGTCTAGCGGCTAGGGGATTTCTTGACGGGCCATTTTCATACATAGCGGATTTCTGGCGGATGCCTCCCGCAGTGCACTGATTCAAAATCGTCGGAAGCATTGCCGAGAATTTTAGAATATCTCACCAATGAAACGTACTACAGGTTGGCAAGATCCCCTGCCCGGTTAATTGCATACAAGAAGTTCCACGGTCTGATGAACTGCGGCGATGAACCACTGAAAAATTTTGCAAGAGTGCAGGACGCGGTGGCTATCCCTCGTCAAAATAGCTGTTTCAAAGATCGTAGACCAGTGGACCGAATTGAAGATGCATTTCGGAGATGGCAAGGCGCACTAAAAAGTGCTACGCGGCAGAAGTACTGCATGGTATGTACGGGAATTAGATCAATCTGGGGTACTTTCTTTTTTTGAGACCGATTCTGACAGATGTTCAGAAGTTAACAAGGCCTTCGAGGCGATAGATGAGGATCAAACAAAGCTGCCGAAAGACCTCATGACTTTCCTTTCAAGCTTGCTTCATAAAATTGTGATTCCGATAGAGAAGGTGCACGTTCAGATGTCCAGACGTGAGGACCACTTTGAACCCCAAGCCATATCTGGGCTACCTCTTTGAGACGTACGTTGACAGCATGAAGGCTGAGAAGACCGACGGGTTCTTTCTCGCAGATGAAGCTGTGATGCGAGAAAGATGCATAAGGTTTATTACCACGCTAGTTGATCAAATCAGGCAGCGACTTTTCTTAATAGTTGTCCAGAAGACATGACTTTTGTCGGTCCAAATCACTTTTTGCGTCATGAAGGAGCCATTGATTCATCTGCTGGAAGCAATGCCAGTGCCCCCCGGAATCAATCGCAACGTTGAAAACCAGTGGAGAAGAATCGCCCTGCTGCGCTGTGAAACATTGGAATTACGCTGCGGCAACTAGCCCAACACCCAACCATATTGAACATTTGTAACATTTCGCCTCATCTGTGATGAGGTTGATGACAACCGTAGCACTGAAGCCTCTAGCATTCTAGTCACACTCTTTGGAAGACTTTTATATGTTAGTTCAGCTCTCATAGTTTTTGGGGAGCCTTTAAGAATGATAAAGGTTTTTGTCATACGAAATTTCACTGTTTCTTTTAATAAAATAAGTCTTAGAGGGAAATTTAGCGGATATGTTTTAGAATCTAGCGGAATCTGGCGGATTTCTTATTACTTTCTAGCGGATTTCTGACGCCCATCGATGGTAACACTGCCCAGGATACTCGCACAAACTGTAACAAAATGTTGTAGTTAGAATCTTTTGCGCATTATAAACAAGAAGGACGAAAAAGAAAGGACACAACATATCAAATTTTGTTCAGTTCACTGTTGCTTCAACCTCCATGACAGGCGTTACCGTTTTAGGTGTGCCTCCTGCCTCTTCATGCGGGTTTCGCGCACACTTCCGCCATGTGCACCCGCTGAAGCAATGGCTGTTCAATCGCTTCTTTTTTTAGGCTGCACGTGTCGCTCGTACACGTGTCGTGAGGAGTAAACACACCTCTTCCTTAGCTGACATTTCCGTCTTGATATGAGAGGGCAAAACACCTTTCAAGGAACTGAAAAATGGTCGCGGCTTTCTGATCTGTCACCGAGTGTAGGGCTGTTGCTGTTCTGCTTCAAAGAGGTAGGTAGCTCTTTTTTACAAGCTAAGTTTCTATGCGTGGCAGGGATTGCGCAGCGATACCTCCGTGCAATATTGCGGGAAGCGATGTCTTAAAATATTTCTACAAACCACCTTGCAGTAGTTCTTACCTTCTAATGCATCTATAGATGTAGAATGGTAAGCGCATAAACGATTAGGTGCACCCGCACAGTGCGAAAGGTGACATGCTTTTTTTAAATTGATATAATAATGTATCGTCATTCGTTGTCATCTAGGACAATCCATGCGGAAGGATGTGGATTTGTCTTCATACCAAATATAGGGTGATCTTGAATGAAGGGCCAATAAAGCAGGTGATCCTTGACTCCGGTGTATCTGAACCAGAAACTATTGCAGTTGCGTGATCTTATTGTAAAAAATTATACGTTCATCTTTAATTTCGTTTAGTGAATATGGATAGCCCCAAGTGCCTCTAACTTTTACAGGCGGCTTGCCGACCACTGTGTGTAGCATTTGTTGCAAATTTCATGGCAATAATCTTTTTCATGCGGGATAAATATGCACTCTAGTATTATTTTAAGCTGAGAAAAGTGTTCTCTTCTCTAGGGCCTGGGTTCGATTGCCGTCTGCGGCGGCCACATTTTGATGGGATCGAAATTCAAAGAACACCCGGGTGCTTGTGCCCGTCAAAAAAACTCCAGATTGCTGATATTAAAAAATAGCCCTCCACTACGGTGTGCCTAATAATGATGATGGTGGTTTGCCACTGGAAACCTCAGAAAATTAATCTACGATAGAACAGCAACCGAGGAAACGCGCGCTTCCTCAGCGTTGTATTTCGCAAGGGATGAATTACTTCTGAGAGATGTGCTTGAGTTAAGCATCCTTTTTTGAATGAATATCTCCTAAGTTCATTGATCAATTGTGCGCTATATCAATGTGAAGTGGAAATTAGACGTCCCATGTGCGTCACATGCGATGCAAAACGTTTTACACGTTATTTCCAGCAATGAAAACAAATGCTGGAATGAAGCCTGCAGTGGCATTTATTGCTGCTGTATTCCTTATGAAAATAGAGGTGATACATTGCGTAACTGGTAAGTGAAAGCTTCATTCTCTTTTATTTTTGATAGCCCAATAATGCGTTCGTTGCTCTTCAAAACCTTATGGACGCCGCTTAGGAATGACGGAAATTGTCTGCATGTGAAAGTAAGAAGCAAACAAACTTCAGTGATTCCTCGATTTCAATTTTATTTAGTATGTGTTGTACACAACGATGTTAAACGGTGACCGAAGGGATGTGATCTGGAGCTTCTTCCCTATAGAATAAACGAGTTTCATAATGATACCAATCAATTTATGTAAGAATCGGTCCAGAAGATCGCTAAAAATAAACGTATTACCTAGAGGCTGCTTGGAAAAAGGGCAAGTGAATGTCTGATTGGATCCATCACAGTTTTCTTTACTTTAGCCTAATGTTTTTACCTAGCGAATTATTCGACGTAACGAGGTCGTTATCAACGACCATGCTATGGAAGTTATAAAAACATAAAAATATACCCTTTGGCATTAGTCTTAGTAGACAACGTGTGCGTAAAGGTCCGGAATAATTGATGAATAGCGCGTACCTCATTAGGAAAAGTTTTCGACGTTCATGCCCAAAATAATATTTCGCATTGCTTGCACAGAAATAACCTAGCTTTAATATTTCTATTTGACCACTTTCGTGCTATGCAGAGCAGAAAAATATCGCTAGTAGAAATAAAATTCACGAAAAAGCGCTGCCTTTTGTCTGCGCGTTTAACGTAAGAGAGATAACACAGGTGCGCAATTTACTAAATTATTTAGGTTTGCTTGGCTGCGTGCCTAGCATGCTACTTCCGACGGGCACAGCTCATGCCACGACACCAAACCAGCTAAACTATTTCTGTTGGACTAGTGTCACAACGAATGTTCGAATGAACATTCTTTGCACGTGGTGTGCAGGGGAGGCCATGTTAATCGATTGGCCGAAAACATCTCTGGTCATAAAAGACGGCCATATCTGGTGAATGCTAAGTCAGTACGTCAAGGTCCATTCTTCTTGAGTGGTTAGTCAGCCGAAGCAGGTTCAGCGAGATTGCGTATTTTATAATCGTAGGTTGTAGACGGCTGCACATTGTCGACAATATTTAGGTGAATATACGTAATATTGCTTAATATTGCATAAATTTAGGCAAATTTCATGTTAATATGCTCGTTCATCCCATTATATTTCACATTACACGCGAAAGAGACACATAAAACCGTCAGTGTACTACTGTTTTGAGTTAAGATTTTAGGCTGCCTCCCACGCATCGTGGAGCTCAACAGCTGTTCCGTCGCTCCTGCAGAAAATTATCGGTAGTTGCGCTTTACAGTTGTGTGTGCAAAATAGCGCATTTCTAGTGGACGCTGACTGCTATGCTGCAGTGAGCAGGAATGTACTGCAGAACAATGCTGTGATCAATGCAACCGTCTTTACAGTGCAAACACCTTACGTCGTAGACGGGCTCGTAATATGTGCCTGGAGATTTTATTTATAACAGATTGCTCGTTAGCCCGTGAATATTAATCCGAGACTTACTGGCTGCTTTCAGCTGCAAGGGACATACTCCTAAACCAACTGTCAAAAAAGAGATCCATTGATGTCACAAGAAAACATACAAAAATAATATGGATTGTCAGTCTGAAGAAAGCAGTAAGAAAACTGCCACAACAGCCATATTTTAGGCAAATGGAAAAAGGGGAAGAAAAAAAATCACAGCATATCCACGGGGTGAATGATGATGAGTGGGCGAAGCTCCTGAGGGGAAATCATCGGTAAAACCGTGACTCTTCAGTGAAAATTCGCCCACTACATCATCAAAAAAGACGTGAGAAATAGTGTGTGTATATACAAAATCAACTTTTATTTCTTGGTTAGACGGCGCGCATACCGGCGGGCGGATCCCGAGGCTGTGCGAGCGCGGGAAGTGGCGGCCAAGCGCTCGCACAGCCTCGGGATTCGCCCGCCGGTACGCACGCTTCCTCGCCGATTCTCGGGCCCTCACGTTTTCTGGATCCGTGCAGCTTCGGCCTCGCGGGCTCGAACGTCGGGATCTTCGCGGCGTCGCCGTGCAGCTTCGGCCTCACGGGCCCTCACAGTGTCTAGATCGGCCTCGCGGCGTCGCCGTGCAGCTTCGGCATCGCGGGCTCGAACGTTGGGGTCCGCTTCGCGGCGTCGCCGTGCAGCTGGGGCCGCGCGGGCCCTCCGCTCCGCAGCCTTGTCTTCCATATGGAGCAGCGACTCCGAGCGAAAAGAAAGCGCGCCCCTTCGAACTACATCGAAACATCTCGAACGATCAAAATCCATCCAATGAGAGGCGCGACATCGCGCCATCTAGTGATCGTTCATAACACTATGCGCTCCCATACATCTGAATGGAGCGAGCGTCGCAACGCCATCTCGTATTTTTTTTCATCATCTATACTAAGCTAGCGCCATCTAGTGACATTCTATGCAATTATACCATACCATGTATCTCTATGGAGGGAGCGCCACCAACGCCATCTAGTGAGCACTTCACGATCTAGACGAGGTGGTGGCTACGACAACAATGCACTGAGGATGGAACGACCCACGGCGTAAGGGAGCTTCGCCCCTAAAACTAACAGAGCCTAATAAAATATACAACAGTGTCCAAATCTGCGTCCGAACAATGTCCTTACTGATTGGACGTGTCCGAAAATATTTCTACCATTGCCGTTAGGAACGAAGGATTTGCTCTCTGCTAATTATTAAGCCTGTCTATAAATCTGACTTGTGAACCTGCTTTCCGGCTCAGTAAAGCTTTCCATGATGGAGAAGTAAAGCTTTTAAAGTGATTGGTCTTAAGTTCGCACTTTGTTGTCTGAGTCGATTCACCAACCTTTGCTGAACTCTGAGCTATCGTCGTACCGACAAGTACAGATTTTATTTCATTACTAGTGTTTGTATTGATGACCTTGAACAACGCGGCTGTTATTACTGGAACAGTAATATTTTCAGATAAATAACTAAACATCTTCTACCATTTTTTTTCCATGACGAGTAGGGGGGACCACGATGCCACTTCGCAGACCTGGATATCGACGCTCTCATATCCAACATGCTTGACAAGATGCCTGAAGAGTGGGCTACACAACCGGGTTTCACCCAGACGCTGATTCCGGGAGTCGAGATCGGAGGAGCCAATGTTACGGGGCTTCGGCTTCTGCGCCTCTACGGACCAATCTTTCCCTACTGCGTAAACGGGACGCGAATGGTTCAATTCGACCTCGTAAACCAAGGAGGGGGCATTCAGATTACGTTTCCGT